>JAYMSZ010001646.1:0-13784 GCA_036897665.1 Pelargonium citronellum
AAGTTAGAGATCCATAACTTCTTCAAAAAGACTCTCTCTCCTCCTTTAGCTTAGTTGGCAAACCAAAGAGGAGGAGAAAGAGTGATGTTTACCAAACATGATTTTTGCCTCTATATCCTAGGTGGAGACACAAAAGGAGGAAAAAGAGGTTGGAGTAGAGTTCACAAACAAGGCCTAAATATCTCATTGGCATTGTCCTAAGCGCTAGGGTTAGTAATTTGAAGTGTACGTGTATATAATTATATTATGCATCACTATTTCAGCTGATACAAGTGAAAGGGACTCGGTGTTCGCTCCAACCCCATGAACACTCTCGCCTCTAACAGCAGGTACTTGTAACGATTCTATTGTGTTTGGTTTCCGAGAAAACGTTAATCAGATACCGATACTTGTGTTACAACAGGCGATTGAGGGCTTTCAAGCGGTGGATGAAATGTCAGGGCGTGGAATGGTGCAGCGACGCGATCGAGCTGATTGAACAAGACCAAGGAATAGCTGTGAAAGCCATATGCGAACTGAAAGAAGGAGATGTTGTGGCCAAAATCCCCAAGAGCGCATGCCTCACTACCAAGACGAGCGGAGCTCGCCACCTGATTGAAGCCGCCGGACTTGATGGCTCTTTGGGCCTCTCTGTGGCGGTGATGTACGAGAGAAGCTTAGGACCTCAGTCTCCATGGGCTGGTTACCTTCAGCTGTTGCCTGACCATGAATGTCTCCCCCTGCTTTGGACTCCCAGCGAACTCGATTCGCTCCTCTGCGGTACTGAGCTCCACGAGGTAGCAAAATCCGAGTCTTAGTCTGTTAAGCATTACATTGCTGTTGTAATTAAGTACACATATATAGATGCTATTCGATTTGGGAATAACTCTATTTGGTGTTCCCAATGATTCGAGGAAAGCTATCGAGTTGTTTAAGCTCAAATGGTTTATGGGTTTTAGTCTGTTAAGCATTGTGATTATGCTTTTGTATTGCTATTTACCTTTTCTATTATTAGTCTGTTAAGCATTACATTGTTGTTGTAATTATCTACATATAATGTAGATGCCGTTCGATTTGGGAATAACTCTTTTTGGTGTTCCCAATGATTCGAGCAAAGCTATCGAGTTGTTTAAGCTCAAATGGTTGATGGGTTTTAGACTGCTAAGCATTGTGATTATGCTTTTGTATTGCTATTTACCTTTTCTATTAGTAGTCTGTTAAGCATTACATTGTTGTTGTAATTATCTACATATAATATAGATGCTATTCGATTTGGGAAGAACTCTATTTGGTGTTCCCAATGATTTGAGCAAAGCTATCGAGTTGTTTAAACTCAAATGGTTGATGGGTTTTTGACTGCTAAGCATTGTGATTATGATTTTGTATTACTATTTACCTTTTCTATTATTAGTCTGTTAAGCAATACATTGTTGTTGTAATTATCTACATATAATATAGATGCCATTTGATTTGGGAATAACTCTTTTTGGTGTTCCCAATGATTCGAGGAAAGCTATCGAGTTTGTTTAAGCTCAAATGGTTTATGGGTTTTAGACTGTTAAGCATTGTGATTATGCTTTTGTATTGCTTTTACCTTTTCTATTATTAGTCTGTTAAGCATTACATTGCTGTTGTAACTAAGTATACATAAATCCTTTTGGTTGTATTTAAGTACACATAAAAGGGAAATTGTGTAGGCATCAAATTTGATCATTCCACATGGTTGTAGGCAGATAGTGAAAGAAGACAAGGCTCTTGTCTGTGAGGACTGGGAAGAGAGCATTCAGCCCCTGATGGACTTCACTATTCTAAAGCTTGACCCAATCTTTTTTGGTCTTGAACAATACTTTGCTGCAAAAAGCCTTATTGCTTCTCGCTCTTTTGAAATAGATGAATATCATGGGTCTGGGATGGTTCCTTTGGCTGATCTGTAAGTTTTGTCTTATCTTTACTGCCTTTATCCCCACTTGTTTTTTTTTTTATTTGTAATAATCGTTCATCTACAATATTGGACACTAGATGTTTTCTATGATTTATTTGATTCTCTCATCTGTGTGTATCCACCATGGCTGTTGAATGTACCCATCTCCCATATTTGTTCGAATAAGGTAGCCCATTTATATAGAATATCAGTCTTAAAATATAAAGATATCATTGTGTGCCATCTGTTATGGTATTACATTTAGGAGTGATACTAAATGTTATCACACCTTGAACCAACTATCCTAATTCAGTTGGGAAAATTCTAATTCAACTTATATAAGAAAATGTATTCTAGGAGAATAACTCATCTAGTGAAATCATTTTGCAGTCTGATACACAAAATCAAAACTGCCGTTTTCTTTTTGCTACCTCTAACCTCAGATAGTCAGATTCTACCCAACAGAATTCTTCTTCCTCAACCTTTAATCTCTCTTGGTTTCTTCCATGGAACTATAATGGCAATACCTTTTACCTCCCCGTTTCCCTACATCAAAATCTTAACAATAATGCTCTCCTATCTTTTGTACCCACAATTTATATCAGTTATCATACTGTGCATCATCTTCTTCAAACTCTAAGCTTGTCTTTGAATATCACCAACTAATTTTAGGAAACTGAATTTTTAATAGGTGAAATGAATATATGTACTCTGAATTATGCTTTGCATAACTGTCAGATTCTTTATTGCTTGAAGTCGTTTGATCCTGGTATATTATTCTTCTTTTATTATTTATTCTTATTTGTAAATCATTGCGTCTTTGAACTCTAGTTTTAATCACAAGACGGGAGCTGAGGACGTACACTTTACTGCTGTACCTTCTTATTCTGAATCTGACAAAGATGAGTGTGAAAATGATGGCATTGATGACTCGTCAACTTTCAGGCTTCCATCGGAAAAGAGTGACTTGCCCCCTGCTCTTGTTGAGAACGGGTCTTTTAACTATAGTGATTCAGAAAGCTCTTCAACTTTGGGGGATGATTCGAAGGTTATGGAAATGATAATTCTTAAAGACGTCAATGCTGGAGCTGAGGTCTCCACTTATCCTTGTTTGGATATTTCCTTATTATTACACATTTTATATATATTCCTTGAAAATAACTTTTGGGCTTCAATGAATTTCAAATTGAGGCTGTGTTTCTATGTTTGGAGGGCAAAGTATATGGTTGGCATTTTTATGCCAATATATCTCTGAATCTATATGACATAAAACATCTGTATTGGAGACCAAATGATGGACCTCTGGAATCAGAGCATGGCCCAACCAAGAATGAAAAATTTATCAGTTCTATTTGTGTACATTTGATAACAAAAGGACATCATGTCATGCTGGTTCTAAGGCTTTCTTATCAGCAGTACATTTTTTGGAATGAAACAAATCACAGGACTTCCATTATGGTTATGATATTTCAAATTTTAAGACCTCAAAAGCTTTACTTTAGTGGTGTTGATGTGTCTTATTTTTGCCTTCTCCTTTCATTTTTTTTTTTTTTTTGTGCTGTATTTATGATAACAAAGGACGACTCAAATTCGAGGCTTTCCATTTTGTCCTTGTGCTTGTCTCGGCTTGAGGCTTTCCATTTTGTCCTTGTGCTTGTTAGAAAGTTTAATTTTTATGACAACCTTCCTCAAAACATGTCATTATTTGAAAAGAATGTCTTTCTGATATTAGTTCCTTCCCTCGCTTTTTATTTCTGCAGGTTTTTAATACATATGGGACCGTAGGAAACGCTGCATTGCTGCACAGATATGGATTTACAGAGCCAAACAACCCATATGACATTATAAATATTGATTTGGAACTGGTCTTTGAGTGGAGTTTGTCTTTGTTCTCTAACCGCCACAGCAGAGGAAGGCTGTCCACATGGAGAAGATTAAACTACTCTGGATGTGTCAGCCAGAACTCTGAATATTTTGAGATTTCATCCGATGGGGAACCCCAAATTGAGTTGCTGATTTTACTACACATAATTTTATTACCAGATGATGCGTATCGTCTGCTGGATCTTAAAGCATCAACTGAAGGGAGTTCTGAAGGGTCCGTAAGTATTATTTTTTCAAGCAAGAGGAATAAAATTGCATGGAAAGAAGCTTCAGAAATTAAAAACGATATGCTATTGACTAGAAGGGTTTGCAACGCACTGTTGTGGCTAGCAGATGCTCGGGAGAGTTGTTATGGTCCAAACTCCATAGAAGATGATATAGAAGCGCTGAGGAAGTGCAATGCCATAAAAGAGAGGAAATTGTTTCATTCTTTGATGTTGCGTGTGAGCGAGAGAAGGATCCTTGAGAAGCTCAGAGTTTACGCTGCAATAGGTGCACGGTCAATAAGAACTGGTAAGAAATCGTCTTTGAGGAAGAAGTTGAAGAGGGCATGAAATGCAGAGCACTCTACTTGCCTTTTGGTACAGAAGGCCAAGTGCTATGCTTTTGCTCAAACAATGAAGATTTTGAATTTTGATGCAAGATGTGGGTTTGCATGGCATAAGAGTATTATTATGCAAAACCCTTTTTGGCTGGTTGAATTTTGCTTCCTTGAGTGGAAGTTTTTCATGTTTATTTTTTCTTTTGATAGTCGTGCACCTGGCAGATGGAAAGATGACCTGACCAAAATGTTCAAATTTAGGGTTTCATGTCTCCATTTGTAGATTTTGAGTTATTCCCTATCAAGAAGAGTAGTGTCATGAGAGATGACACATCATTTATTTCATTGATGAATTGGTTAAATAACAATGCGTAACGTGTATATTATATTTTATAAATCGGGTGCTCGTGCCAAAAATTTACAAGGGTGATGATATCATATATGTCGGATTTTTATTATTTAAACTTTTTTTTTGACGGATTCATTATTTAAACTTAATTTTAAACTACAAAAATATAAAATACATATGTCATTTTGAACAGAAAATTGTGCAAAATTTGACACAATTTCTTACCACTTGTCTGCCTTTTCAAGTATTTCCCTTTTTAAGGCATGAAATACCTATAGTGTTCTTAATTTATATGCCATTTTGTAGCAATTTGAAAAGATCGAAACTTGTATAAAAGAGATTTGCCCAAGTATAACCAAATCCGCATTTTAATATAATTACAACTGAAGTCGCATAAAATAAACCACTCTCTCCGTCCCAAAATGAGTGTCCTGTTTGTCTAAACTTTTTGTCTCAAAATGAATATTTTTAAGTTATTATATTATTATTTTTTCCATATTACCCTCATCATTTATGCACTGCACAAGGCATCACATAAGTGTAGATGAAAAAATGAAGATAATATTGGAAACACGTTAAATTATCTAGTAATCCTTAATTTTTGCAAAAAATAGAAATAAGACTCATTTTGGGACGGAGGGAGGATTAATTATTTGTTGAATCAAATAAATCTGTACATAGATTAAGATAATTTTTGACATAAATGCCATACATAAAAACATGAATCTTGACCCACTTGTTTCCATGTAATAGGGTTAGCTCCTAAGTTTCAGAATCTGATTAATCATATGTACAAAATAGTCAGGAATCAACGAGGTTGGATTCGAAACAAGCATTAGTAAAAGCTTGTCACTTTATGTACATCTTTGAAAACCTCTCCTCCCAACACACTCAACCATTTGAAACAAATGTCATGTGGCATTTCCATTGCCAACATCCACTCAGCTACTACTATTATTCTCCATACATGTTCTCATTGTTCTGCATCTATGACATACATACCTTGCAGGGACCGAGTCCGAGTCTTCGATCCCCGAGCATCTCGTGTGCTGCCATACGCCACAGACATCACAAGCCAGCATTCTCTCCCCGTCATCATCTCGGGCTCCGCAGCTGCAATCCACCGTCCACCTCTCAATTCCTCTCTCCATCCTAAAACTACTCAGAGCATTTTTCCCCGGGCACTTGCCACGAACGCGAACCAACTCTGTGGACCCTAATAAGAACTTAACCTTGGTGGAATCGTCTTCAGTACCATATCCAATGATTTCGTCAACTTGTAATCTTCTAAACATCAAATACACATCTTGAAATGCCTGTGATGCCTCGAGCTTTAGGTCAGATACGGTGGCATCTGGGGACAGAACTATTAGTTCGGAAGGTGGATTTGTACCATAATCCTCGGATGGATCCACAAGTTCCACTTCACATGAGAGGCATATTTCGAATGGGTTTCTAGTTGAAGATGTCTTAGGCTTGTAATCTTTCATGAACTGCTTGCAATCGAGGAGCTTTTTGGCTGAGTTCATTGCAAGGTCCCTCAGTTCCTGAGGTCCGCAGTTGCACATGGTTTTAGGATGGAGCAAGTTTTCATACAAGTATCTCAAGTCCTGCAGGAAATTTCCTCCAGATGGGCAGCGCATGGAGGAAGAGTCTTCAATAGATTTAATGGTACACGAGGAAAGAATTTCTTGCTCAAGTCTGTAACAAATACAGGCACAAATGAAAAAAAAAAAAATAAAAACAAAACAAAACAAAACAAATTCAAGACACAGAGATATAATTACTCAAACATATAGCTGGCAATTTGAGTTTTGGTTACAGGTTGAAAAGACCAAACCCAAACTCGAACCACAAGGGGCGTGGCGTGTGGGTTTGCCCAACCTGACCAAAAGCTGATTGGATTTATACCTGAACCCGCAAAAATGTGGGTCAGGTTTTGGCACCCATGGGATCGGGTCCAAATTGCAAGCTCTACATGAACAGCTACTTGATTCTGTTCTCGCTTCTCAAGAAATACTCAGAAGTTCACTGAAAAAAATTGCCACATACATGAAAAGCACAAGTCTCTGATGCTAACCTGTATTCTAAAGCACCCGAATCAGCATTGCATCGTGCACTGACAACCATTCCGTCAGCGGCAGATTTCCCTCCAAGTTCCTTGAGGCAGTGATCTAGGAGATCTGGAGGAGCTACTTTATAGACAGCACCTCTAAGAGTGCGCCAGTTTACCCAGTTGGACCCAGACACTGCCCGTAGCACTCTAAACATTGCTTCATCAACACGTCTGATGTCATTCATGGTCCACGAACTCTTGACACCTGAGGCACATGGTGGTTGCTTCTTGCCAGAGGGATCGTTAACGTTTGATGATGATTTGTGGGCGTCATGAATCAAACTCATAAGAAACGAGAAAAGATCTCTTATATTTACAAGCTCGCTCTTTGACATGGACTGATAAAAAGATACTATGTCCTGCATACGAGTGCCAGATTCCCAACCTTGAGAGAACATGGACAAGGGCAGGCTTGAGAGGTTTTTAACAGCCATCAAATACGCATCTTGTGTGACACCATAACTGCCAGCACCGAATTCATAACCCCAGTTCCCATACCATGTATGGCCATTGGTGATGGCATGAAGCAGCCGATATTCCAACCCATATTTTTTTGACACGTCCATTACACTAACCTTTCTGTTCAAGCAGGAGAAAGACAAATGTTGTAGAGTTTAGCTATAATCCATATAGCTATAAACCAAGTACGGCTAAAATGAAATGACTAGAAGGTGAAGAAAACCCACAAAGGTATGAGGCTATGAGCTAAAACTTGGAGGGTTGACATATTAATTTTCAAAGAATAAATTGAAGTTTCAGTAGCTCTCGAATCCACAATTAGTTGAAAGCTGCTGTCAGGTCATGATGTTCCAATACTCAAGACTCCAATGCATCCTCTCTTTTTTAAACATCTTTAAGGGTTAAAAATATGTGATGACCAAAGATCTATGGAGCTCCTCACCATAAAAAGGAGACAAACAAATCCCCACAAAAAAATTAAATAAATAAATAAAAAGTGGAAGCAAGATGCTGAAGAACAGAACAAAATCAGGAAGATAAAAGTTGAAATGATTGCCTCAACCAATTTTTAGTAGTAACAAGAGTAAGATAGAACCGAAATGATGAATCCTAACCTGACTCCAAGAACTTTACAAAGCCGATCCCAAAAATCCATGATATGACATCCTGAAAGTACCCTTGAGCCCCCTTCTCTACCATTGACCCTAAGAAGGTGTCCATAACCGTTTGCATGGACAACACCATGTAAGAGATGAGTGGTGTTCTCTAACTGATTATAGACCCACTCTTCAACGTCATCTGTGGTTGTCACATGGTCACATGACTTGCACCTAAAACAAAGGGCACATCAATGGTTAATGCAAGTCTCTGTTAAAATATAGTAAGCATAGAAAGTTTACACTTGTGCAACCGAAATGGTTTGTCCATCTTCAATTTACAAGAAACAAATTAGCCTCTTCAGAGACACGACTCATTGTGTGGTACTCTAATATTTGCTCAAGTAAGATCGATAGATGGTTATCATTTGGGTACTATAAAAAAAATATCGCAAACAGATGGTAACTACAAAAGGTAAGAGGTAAGAATGAACAACTCATAAATCACTCTAGTGTCTTGAAATTTTGAATCGTATCTAATATGCAACTAATCATGTCATTGTCAAAGTTCCTGCCACACTAACTGCATAAACAGTTTCTATAATAAGAAGAAAATCAAAGTAAAAAAATAAATAAAAAATCACATTTCATTCATCCAGGAACCAGGCCTACATGAGAAGAAAAATGAATGTACTCACCTAGATTCTGACAAATGCAGGACATCACCACAGCATATACAAGGCTTGTGATACCCACCAATGGAATTACCATCAGCCTTGATGATAAAATGGTAGCGCCTCCTGCAGACAGGATGACCACTCCAACCTAAACATTTCAAAGGAAATATGAGAAGTCTTGCGGCTGTACTTCACTAGTAACAGATGCATTTTTATAACTGAATGTGAGAAGTCGCTATGAAGACTCAAGTTGGTAGTTGATTTTCTATCCAGACAATCACTCTAATCAAACCCATCTAAAATCCTGAATATTCAGATACATGCTTTCTCACAAATGACTTGAATTCTCTGGCTTGATCACTTATCCAAAAAAAAAAAAAAACAGTCTACAAGCACATGTAGACAAGATGTATCCTGAATGTAGAATTAAAAAATATGCATTCACTGTCTTAAAATAATGGACTTATTAAAATGATAAATCAAAATTAAGGATAATATATATGTGTGTACATGTATTTGATCAGTTAAGCTACACAAGGATAATATTATTAGTGTCTCATATGCAATTATTATAACATATTCAACTTAAAGTCAACTTAAAATGAAAATATTCCATTATGATTAGGCCTTCAATTCACTATCTCAGTAAATAAAATTCAAACTCATTCATTAATTTCAGCTCACTAGAGATGATAACTGAATTTTACCCAAAATATTCAGCTACAATCAGCTAAAAAAGTTAGAGTAACAGTAAAAAAAATGGAGATTGCATCTGAAGAGTGTTGAAAAATGATTATCTCCTAATTTCGCGCCTTCCACGATTCCTGAATCCGAATGAAACTGAACCAGAGAGAAAACGAAAGGTACAAAATTTACTACTGTAAAATAAATAATTTATTACTCGTGTACGAAAATTGAAAAACTCGTGGAATCAACTCACCTACGACTCGGCACTGATCGCAGTAAACAGATCTAGATCTGGCCACGTCCTCCTCGATCACGTCGAGGCACACGACGGAAGGAGGAGAATCGGCGCCGTCGGGGAGATCTCCGACGCGGAACAGTAGCTGCCAGGTGAGCAGTTGAGGTAGGAGCGAGGACGGAGGAGGCAAGAGACCGTGGTTGGAGAGGAACCAGCGCACGCGCGTGCGGAACGGTCCGGCGGCGGGGCAAGCATCGTCGCCGGAGCTGGAGACGGAAGGGAAGGTGAGGAAGTCGAAGAGATCGGCAGTGACTCGCCTCTTCATGCGCTTGAGAGGCCTGTCGTTGACGACCATGGCGGTGGCTATGGTTGTGGCGCGTGGATCACCGGGAAGAGTCCAAAGAGAAGGTTCTAGATCTGACGGAGTTGTTGATGACGACGAGAGATGGTTAACAAAAAAGCGAGGAAGAGCGGGAGAGACGGAGACGGAGAGGACCGGTCGTTTCGGGTTAGGGTTTTCAGGGTCAGTTTAGGATCGTCTGATCAGATGATGATCATCATCGTATTTGGTGTTCTCTTTGTCTGTGATTGTTTAAAAAATTAATGGTTTTTTTATTTATTTTTATGTCATTTTTTCCTATATTTGAAGGAAAGTAGGTGAGAACTTTATTTATGTAGGGATGAAGTATGTAATTAGAAACTCTATAGCTTTGAAATTTCTAGGAATCTTCAACACTTTTTTTTCAAATATTTTATGTTTTTTTTCATAGAAAAAATATTATATTTGCCATTAAATTTAGGAAAAAAACCTTTCATTATTGAAAATTTGATAATTTAAGTAATAATTTATATAACAAAATGTTTATCATTACTATAACTTTATTCTCTGTGAAACTCGACTATTCGTACACTTGAATTAGATTATAGTAGTATTTTTTTAATTCAATCTATATTCAATTCAAATTAAAAAATTACAAGTTTTATTTCATTACAATAAGGAAATGTGTTGTGTTAATTTAAAAAGTGTGTATGGTGAATTCTAGGTTTTTAAAATTATTATTATTGGTTTCTAGGTTTAACCATTGGGGTCTCCATTATTTGCATTGACTTGACAATAGAGATAGTTGGACTTGTTTCATCTCACTTGACTTATGGGAAATGACTAGATGATGGTGGTAGCCGGTAGGTGTGGAAAATTTTGGCATACATATATGGATGCAAATAGTTACAAGTTCATAGCTATGGGCTGTAATTCCCCTCCGTTGTACGTTATTATAAATTAATAGTTTGATATTGATATAACACGACTTAGTGTATTTAACTTATTTAATTTATATAAAATTATTATACGTGTATTTTTTTCGTAGAACGCTACTTGAGAAGTGGGGATTTAATTGGATCTCTATCTGTTTATTAATCAAACAAAAATAAGCAAAAAAAGATGGGACATAATGAGCTTGTCTCTTCAAAATGCACCTATACAAGCGCTATATGAATGCATGCAAAATATGTTTGGGAATTTATATCTTTATCTTAAATTATTTAGATCAGTAAATAAATTACACAATATAATAAATTTGAATAAGCAATTAAACTTTAAACGATTGCAACACAAGCACAATTCTATTATTAAACTGGTGAAACTTATACACCATCCGACTAAACTAAATTCAAATTTACTTGAATTTGTATCTTACTCTGGAATCGTGCCACATATCATGACCCGATCACAACCCAAGCAATATAGGGTGTAATTGATCACATACGTAATGTAAATCTCCAAGCGCATTCGGTATATACAACAATTTACATGGAAAACTTGAGATATATCATTTGAATGTTAGCGAGAAAGCAAAATTTACATTCTTTATATCAAACATGAAAGCCCAAATGAGTTTGGTGAAAGCTCAAATTTATGAAGAAAAGAGTTAAAAACTTGGAAGCAAATTCTAAAATTTTAAAATATTAGTGAGACAACTAAAACTAGTATAAACAACAACCAAAAAAAAACTAAAGATTTATATTGAATTTTTTCTCCAGGCGACTGATCCCATGGTTCGCAATGTGCATCCGCCCCCCTCTCTAATATGATCCTATTTGTGTCTAACTTGTACAATTCGTACACTTCCTATTCACAATAGGTCGCAACTCCTCAATAGTTGATTCAATAAAATTTCACAAAATATTTGATAAAGTGAACCAAATCTAAAAGGTACATTATAAATAAAGAGAAAATTTACAAGATGATACATCACTACTTAGCACATACCTTTGTATTTTGACGAGACAAGTAGAACTACCGAAAAAAGTAACTCATTTTTCAGCTCAACCCGTGGCCCGCAATACATGTGATTCGCTGCTCTCATAAACAATAAATTGGTACACTGAGAATAGTCTTTCAGGCTTATTGCGGACTGATTCAAACAAAACACATACCTTCGTATTTTACAGCTTTCTATCGGCCCTGACATTTCTCACTCGGTGACAAAACAAGTTGGAACTACCGAAAAAATTATCTCATTTTTCAGCTCATCCGCGTCTCGCAATACATGTGACTCACTGCTCTCATAAACAAAACAATAAAGTGCAACTAACATTCCAAATTTCAGTATGAAAAGAAGAAAAAGGTGATAAAAAAGCCAGGAATCAGTGAATGCTAGCTGTAAAAACTCAAAAACTTTTCCCAACTTCCACTCTCTTTCTTTCCTTCTTATCTTGTACAATAAGCTGGTCACATATTTAATACAGGCATCATAATAGGCTGAGCCGCATACAATTTTATGAAGGAGCAAGAAATATCTGATAAGATGAAGAAGCATGCATATATTAGCTCAAGAAAGGTTGCAACTTTATCAATCATTGGCATCAATCTTATTTGCATAATAATTGTTTCTGCACAAGGGTTACCAAAATTCGCAGCAATGTTTGTGTTTGGAGATTCATTGGTCGACGATGGAAACAACAACTACCTCAATTCCTGGGCAAAATCAAACTATGTGCCCTATGGTATTGATTATGGATGGCCTACGGGAAGGTTCTGTAATGGAAAAACCATAATTGATTTTCTTGGTAACTAATCTTGCTCCATATAACTAGCTAGCTATTAGTAGAACTATATGTATGACTAAAATTATATAAATAAGTTTCTAACTTTTGCAGGTGATCTGCTGGGTCTTCCATATCTTCCACCATTTGCGAGTACCTTTATAGGTGGAACAAACATACTTAAAGGAGTAAATTATGCTTCTGCAGCTGCAGGGGTTCTCGATGAGACTGGGGCACATCTAGTATGTATAGCTAATCTATATTACTAACTATATATATTATGGCAAATACAAATGCTTAACAGTGATATAATATATAGACATAAATTAACATATAAGAGAATATATAGGAATCTGCAGAATTTTCAAGTATAGGAGTTACAATCTTATGCTCCTCGTACCTATACAAAATATCACTTTACTAAAGTTTCCTAGATCATTTGATTAATTAAGTTTATAAGACGTACAATAGGATTTTTTTTCCTTACTCTGACGGTGAAAGAGTACGCCAAACCTCAGTCAAGAGTTATTGGCCTAGAATAAATCAAATCAATTATTAAAACTGTCCAAATCTAACTGGAAAGATCAGAAATTTAATAAAGAGGGTAAGTATGATATAGAGCTGGCAATTTCAACCCATACCCGTGGGACCCAAAACCTGACCCTCATTTTTGTCAATTCAAGTTGCATAAAATAAACTTGGTTAAAATTCAGGTTGGGTTTGCCATGAAATAATTGCGGGTTGGGTCAGGGAAGACCTGCACATTTGATATGCAAAACCCACAACACAATCCAACTCATAGCCCGAAACCCGTTATCTTGCAAGTCAGATTCGGGTCAGGCATTTTCACCCCAAACCCGAAAAAAAAGATCCGAACCTGACCTGAATTGCCAGCTCTAGTGTGTTAATGAATAAACATCTTTTGATTAAGCTACCTAAATCTCAACCAGTAACACTTTGAAAGTGATCACATTAGTCGGTAAAAAGTTTGTTGATGCTGAGACTGCACTACAGGGAGAACGGTATAGCCTAAGTCAACAGGTGCAGAATTTTGCGATTACCTTAAGCCAGCTAAAGGGACAAATGAATGAAGAAGAAGTAAGGCTATATTTGGAGAAGACGTTAGTCGTGATCAACATCGGTAGTAATGACTACATCAACAACTATCTCATGCCATCAGTCTACTCCTCCAGTTACACATACAACTTCACCCAATTTGCAGATATTCTAACCAAGAACTATGCTACCCAAATTATGGTATATACTTTATATATATATATATATATATATATATA
>JAYMSZ010001647.1:0-13783 GCA_036897665.1 Pelargonium citronellum
AACTAACATCTTAAAAAAAAAAAAACACTCATTTTGGGACGGAGGGAGTATATAATTGAGGCACTCGTTATCATCTACAAAGATGATACCAAATTAGTATACCGATAATGTCTAGGAGACTCTTCTATGTGAACATTCACATTTACGAAAACAAAACGCGAAGGGGCTTGGCATTATTAGCTTTGAGTACTATCATTGCATCATAAGGAAAAGCTAAAGTTTGTTCACGGATACAGGTGAAGGAACACGCGATTGAACTGGCGAATGGCATAGCGAAAGAAGACGGGGTGGCGGGGGCTGTTAAGGCCTTCTACAAGCATTTCCCCCGAGAAGCACCAAAGCGGGAACCAGAGAAAATGGCCGTTAGCTCTCCTCTCCCAGGACTACTTTCTATAAGAAAATGTTTTAGTCAACCGGCTGTCCTATGATGGTCTCTTTGCCAATCTTTAGGGTTTGTACTTGTTATTGTCTATGGATCATTGGTTTCACATGTATAGCTTGTTGTACAACATCAAAGTCCAGAGCAAAGAAAGCGTATTGACTGAAAATCAAATAAGCTTGGTCGAGCTTTCAGTTCCATAGGGTATTGCCACTCAATTGAATTATTTGGTAAAATTGTTTGAAAGTAAGCATAGAGTTAGACTGACTTTAAGTATACAAATTAAATATAAAAAATATGACATTAAGGAATTTTTTTTTTATGTACAGGTTGACACTTGATCTATCTCAAATTTTGGTCAATTAACAGTTTTTTGACACGACATTTTAGAGTATATGAGTATTAAAGATTAAAGTGAGGTTGATCTAATAGCTAGAACGGTCTTCAACTGTATTGTGTTTTTTCTCTTAATGATGATAACCAAAACAATTTTGAACAAGGACAAAAACAATTGGATCAATTCTAGAACAACAATAAGGGCAAATTCGTCATTGGATTTGCAATAACAGCGTGTGTGAGGTGCAAGAGGTTGGTTGCTCCTGAACAACTTGTGGGAGCTCCTACGCAACAACATCTGAAAGGAGAGACTAAGGTCTTGTTTGGTTTGTCTACTAGTTTACTGTGGAACAGACTTTTAGACAATCACTCCTACAAGAGCTCCTGTAGGATTTTTTCCACATGAGGTGAGAGGCTCCTGTGGAAGTAACTGTAGATCCTGTGGAAAACTTCACCCTAAAATACCCTTCATCCTCTTGCTTCATCTCCAACACCAACTTTGAGCTCCAGATTGATCTAATACAAATTAAAGATGACAGAATTTGAAGTAAGAGATGACAGAAAGGGTCGACCATACATAATGAGAATAACAAAGGTCGACCACAAAGAGATAAGAATCGACCTTGAAGCAACATGAGTTGATCGATAGACAGAGAAGGTAGATCATGGACAATTGAAGTAGATAACCCAAATAAGCTCTAATTTATGTAACAACAAAACGTCAGTGACCTGAAATGTTTACAGACTCTAGAGATGTAGAACTAAGTGGACCTCCCAAACAATCCCAAACAAAGGCATTTATACACTTTTCTCATAGGTGTACCTTATCAATTCTAATGATTTTTTTTTTTTACATTATAGAAAATATTGTGGCATGTTTGTGATGAGTTAGAATATATGTCCTGCTTAACTTAACTGACAATATAATATTTTAAAGGGGCATAAAGTTAAATGGTATGAAAAGTAATGCAAGGTACTTAAATGAAAAATATTTATAATTTAGAGTATTTATTTAAAATCAGAATGAATTGCATTTATTTAATTTATTTTCCATCTCATCCTCTCCCGTATGATTAAGCCTAATTGAAACATCTAATTTTAGAATACCTATTGGAAACAACGTTAAACGAGTTGTCATAAAAACAAAGGGAACACGTGGATACACAAATAAGTGCACAAATAATTTAATAACTACATACTCGCAACAATCAACTAGTTTTTTTCAAATAAAAAATTACTCTTAAACCACAGTTTACGCACTTATTTGCACATTTAGTTTATGCACTTTGGAATTACTATTCTGGCTGGAAAAACATTCAGCCAAAAATAGTAATTCCATTACATTCCATTCCCAGTAACAAACGTGGCCTTAAAGGAGAAGCAAATGTGTGGTCTTCTACAATTTCTTTATTAAGAGATCAACTCCATTTCCTGGCTCTATCACCAGCTTGATAGTAGGCGAGTGTGTGTACTTTGGGGAGAGCGAGAAGGTAAATTTTGAAAGAATGAGAGCAAATAGTATCTTGAGTTCAAGCATTGCCAAGTTTTGCCCTAGGCACACCCGTGCTCCGACCCCGAATGGCATGTATACTTGCGGATACTTGCATGCACTTGCGATCCCATTCTCAAATCTTTTCGGGTTGAAAATGTACGCGTCCGGTCCCCATATCTCGGGATCCGTGTGCAGTGTCAACACGAAAGCCCAAAGGTTCACTCCCTTGGGCACATCAATGTCTCCGAGTTTCATGTCTTCGAAAGCTTCCCTCGACACCACGGCAACCGGAGGATAGAGACGCAACGATTCGTGAATCACCATTGTTAGCTGCGAAAGCAGTAGAGAAAGTCTAAATGCACAAACACGATCGCATAAATAAGCGTACAAAGTTACGAGAAACCATTAGAAATGATCATAGGTAGACAAAATTAAACCCACCCCAAATGAACTCACGGGCGCAGAATCTGCTAGATCTTATTCAAATGTGTATTGACTGAGTCTCAACCATTAACTTTATAGCCGAGACTTTTGCTTGACAAACATTGAAAATGATTTATTTGTGCACTTAGATGTTCCAGTTAGGTAATACCTGTTTCATCTTGCGAAGCATGTCGAAATCCGGTAACTTTCCTCCGCAGATTTCGTCGACCTCTGCCCGAACCCGAGCTTGCCATTCGGGATTCGAGGCCAACAACATAAGACACCACGAAGCTGCGACCGCGGTTGTCTCGTACCCTGCTAGGTATATGTTCTTGCAGTTATCAACCATGAAAATATTAGTATCTTCTTGGCTAATGTTACTGTCTCTAGCACCCTCAAGAACCATCTGCAGCAAGTCTTTCTCGTATGTACCTTCTTTTTTTCTTTCCTTTACCATATTTAGTATCAAATTTCGAATCTCCTTTTTTAGCACCCAAGCTTCTCTGTTGCTTTTCGTAGGAAGATACCTATGAAATAGAAAAATCTTATGTGTACCAACAAACACTACAAGAAAATCATCCATCAACGATGGAACCGTCCATCGCTAGTCATTCTATTTCCGTCGCTAATTGAACATAGCGACGGGATGTGGTCCTACCACGTGGGTCTGATGTTGAGTTTCATTTATTTTTCAATCAAGTGTTGCCTAAACGATGCACGCTGTTTTCGACTGTGTGGTTGAAAAATAAATGAAATGCGACATTTCATTACTAGGTGCCAATGTGGCAGGCTCATGTGGACCACACCGATAAAATGTACAAAAATGATGATGTGGCATATTGTGACATGTTGTACCTAATTGAGTGGGTTGTAATAGAAAAAAAGCTGTTAATAATGACTAAAACAAGATATAACCCTAATTGGAGCTGAACCCAAAAGATGTGTTAGTCAGGGAAGATCAAACCATTTAACCCAATGAACAAACATAAGTGACCATTAGTTACTTTTTAAAGTGCACGTACACTCTCACCTTCTCTGCATAAGCGTGTCTAATACGTTTCTGACACTCAAACAGATCTTTGAATACGTATCAGACACTTGATTTTACGTGTTTCCAAATGTTTAAATAATATTTTTAAGCGGGCACGTGTCCAACTCCTAACAATATGTTTCCTTTCTTAGAAAAAAATTACATATGTGAACTGAATGAACGTGTTGATCACTCTATAATACATTGAAAATTTATATCATCATTTGTGATTATTATTAAACATGCTATCAGCGTGCCATGCCTATGATTTTATAAAATATGGTGTCGTCATATTCGTGTCGTGTCTCGTGTCTATGTAACATCAAACATGAGTTTATTTTCTATCAAACCACTTCTACTGAGTCCTGACACGTAACGTATAAATATAATGAAAGCAAACTTGCAAACCTCATGCCAGGAATCCCAAAGGACAGGCTTTTCTTGGCCATAATCTCCTGGAGAGCTCTTAGCTTCGAGAAAATCTCTTGTCCTCTCTCAAAATTGCTACCAAAACAGGCTTTTGATATAACATCTCCTGAGAAGCTTCTCATGTATTCATCAATATTGATGTCTGCAACTCCACCATCACTCTCATCAATTATACTCTTCCATGAGTCCAACAATACATTGGTGGACTCAGTAATAAGTTTAACCATTCCCTGAAAAGGTTTAACAATCAAATTTCAGTGAAAAAAATTCTTAATCTAAGTTACATGGATCGCAGAACGCTTCGGTGTGTAGAACGGAAACAAAAATGGGAAATGCTAGAGTTTTGGAGTTTGAACGTTGGGAGTAGGCTTCTTTGATCAGACGATTCGAAATGAATGTGTTTCTGCTCAACATAAAATATATATTTCTTGAAATATAAAATTATCATAAAACATTTAGCAATAAGTTTTCAGTCTGAAACACTTTTAATTTAACTGCAGTGCGAGGAGGTGATTTTGCTGAAAGAAAGGTAAGATTTTTTTTTTTATTTGCAATATTTTCTTATGATGGAAACGGAAATTTTCAGCATTCCACGTTCTGAAACATACGTTCTGAAATAGAGATCACTAACGTTGGTAGCGATTTTTGCAATATGTATATGGTTTGTGCATGAGTCATACCTTAACCTTGTCCATGTACAATTGAGGAGCAAGAATTTTTCTCTGATGGACCCAAACAGCACCATTTGAAGTCAAAATGCCTTGACCAAGCAATGGTCCATGGTCTCTTTGTTGATAGGATGGCTTTCCCAAGTCCAAGGAAGTACAAGTTGTGATCTCTTTCACATTATCTGGTTGAACCACATACAATATTTGTATATTCCCAAGAGAAAATCTGAGCAAATCACCTGTTCAGACAAATACATATGTCATCAAACTCTTGATTTGGACATTCATGTGTACTACTTTAAAAGAGGATCGAGGTCAACACCATACTTACAAACACAACATGTTTAGTAATCATGTTGGCGTGTCGTGTTTGTGTCAACTTTAACTAAATGAATGATGATTTGAGTTGCAATCGGTGATGTTCTTATTCTTTACTTTCACTTAATTTCTATTGAAGTGGGTAATTGGTAATTGTTCAACATTGGACAAATATAAAAAGAATAACTAAATATAACGGTGAAAGTCAAACCCTACTGAAAAGGTTTTGGCATTTTTAGTCGTGGAAGCTCAAACCATTCTATGTAGTCCATTATTGGAATTTAAAATCTAAATCTTGCCCAAAGGTGACATGTCAAGCCCATCGTGTTGAAGTGGGTGTTATTCCACATTGGAAAATTATAAATAATTGTGCACGTAATATAATGGTGCAAGTGAAACTCTACTACTAAAGTCCGTATTTAAAAATCTAGATTTGATATAATAGTGTAAGTAAAACTCTACTAACAAAGTCAGGTGATGTGTCGAATCCACCGTGTTGCTGATCAAAAATAAAAAAAAATAAAAGAGTAAATTGGCTAAATATAATATTTGAATACGATAAGCTAGTGACACAAATACTGTATTGCTTGATTTGATATAATTGTGTAAGTGAAACTCTACTAATAAAGTCAGGAGTCATGTCAAATTCGCAGTGTTGCCCATCAAAATTAAAAAATAAAATAAAAAAGTAAAGTATAATATTTGAACGATAAGCTAGTGCACATAAATACCGTATTGCTTTCTCCACTTGTCGAAGAAAGGGAAAATAAGATCAGCACAGTTGTGGATGGCCGGAGCTTGACCGGCCGGAAAGTTTTCCGTTATAGGCCCCCGGGCCTTCTTGATCTCCCTAATGTTTCCGAGCAGAAACGACGGCGGCGGTCCGACGATCCCTTGCTTTTCCAGCATTGATCTCAGCCTCCCCGGCTTCACCACCACCGCATTGTAGACTCGTATAAACACAATCCCAATAAACCCACCAACAAGATCGACCCAACCATCTCCTTCACTAGATGATCCATGGACACAAACTTGTTGGGAACCAAACGAAACCAAATTTGTGATCTGATTCTAATCCAAATCAACTTAATTATATATCAAAGATCGATATATATTTTACTTCCTGGCCACATGGGCTCACTTCGATCTACAACTATAAAATATTAAAAAAACAGAAGGGGCTATAAACATGACACATAAAAAAATCCATTTCTAGTTTTCTATTATATGGTTTATGGACCAGTAATAGAGGTGACGTTGACCAAATATAATTTAGGGTGTCATTACCAAGACAACATGCGGTGCTCGAGCGCTTCTATAAGCATTTGAAACGCACATGATCCCTTTTTGAAACCTCGGGCGGTTCTCGATGAAAACACACCTGAGCTTTCCGCCAAGATATATAACGCGCTCGAGCGGTCCTAAAAAAAAACATACTCGAGCTATCCACTAAGATACCTCGCTCGAGCTCACTTGAGGAGCTTCTCTGGAGGCTCCCTCTACCAAGCGAGTATTGCAATCCAAGACGAAAAACACATTTTAATATGCTCATTTGACCGAGTCAAAGAGATGGATCAACTTAGGTGTATAGATTTTATGACAGACTGACAATAGGGTGGCCCTAATATTCTCTAACATACTGCATGACATACCCTTATAAAGACGAGTGAGTTTGAGGTAAAATATTGGGTTATCACGTGACCTAGTACTTAGGCCACTTTTTATGTGCACACCAAAAAAAAGTACATGAACGATTTACATGAAAATTTTGGTTTTTTTAATATTTTCGGACATGCCCGAAAAATAGTTATTACTAGCAGCCAACTTATTGGTACAATGAAAGAAAATAAGCTCTCATTGTTGGCAAATGGGTACTCCAAAGGATTCACTGCACCCACAAATTTGTAGACAACTTCTTTCACAATCTCCTGACCAGGAGATCAACCCCATTTCCGGGTTCCACCACGAACCTGAGGATAGGCGAGTGAGCGTACTTTGGGGAGAGCGAGAAGGAGAAATTTGAGACCGCAAGAGCTATCAGTATCTTGAGTTCGAGCATGGCTAGATTTTGCCCCAGACACCCCCGGGATCCTATCCCGAATGGCATGTACACATGTGGAAACTTGCACGCCCCGGAGATCCCGTGCACAAATCTTTCCGGGTTGAACTTGTAAGCATCGGGTCCCCAAACCTCTGGATCAGTGTGCAATTGCAATGCCATAGTCCAAAGGTTCACCCCCTTGGGGACATGAATGTCCCCTATTTTCATGTCCTTGAAGGCCTCCCTTGACATCACAGTCGCCGGGGAGTAGAGGCGCAACGTTTCTTGTATCACCATCGTTAGCTGAAATGAGAGGTTCCGAGTTCAATAATCTCCACTTTCATAGAGTAAATTATGTAATAACCGTTGCCCTGAAGACAACTCGAACAAGAGGTCTCGAGTATGAAAATCAAGTGCTATACTACTCGGCCTATGAGGTTTTGGCCTTTACTAACCTCATGTTCGAGTTGTCTTCAGGACAACGGTATAATATGTAGTAGTATAGATGATTTAAAACAATAAAATGAGAAACGCCTAGTTTTCATACATGAACTTCGGTAAATGTACCAAGACCCGTTTTATCAAATTTGATTACTAATTTTGTACATATAAATTTTGAATACCAAACTGTGTTAAAAATATTTGGTTTGGTATAGTTATGTGTTAGTCTAACAGGCAATTTTAGCTGACAGGGAGAGTGATGCATCAAAGTTTACTTACGTGACTTTGGATCAAGCGTTGATGTTGACTTAGACCAAATTTAGACTATCTTTGACTATCATTGACCGGCGAATATTTTTCTTCTAAAATATTATTTTAGCTTTAGATTATATTTTTCTTCTTCAGCAACCTTTGATGCGTCACTTTCCATATATACTAAAATTGATGACTGAAATGCCACATAAATGCATACATTAACAAAAACTGTAATATTATCGGTGTTCAATAACTATGTGTACAAAATTAATAGTTCTTAAAGTAGATTCACGTGTATGTTTGATGAATTAAGCTCGTGTATAAAAACTGTGCATGTCTAAAACTAAAAACAAAATAAAAAACTATATGGGGAAAGAGTTCTGATATCTACACGTACCTGTTTCATCTTTCGGACCATGTTGAAATCAGGAACTTGTCCCTCACAGATTTCAAGAACCTCTGCACGAACTCGAGCTTGCCATTCTTGATTTGAGGCCAACAACATAAAGCACCATGTGGCGGAGATGGCGGTTGTCTCGAACCCTGCCAGGTATATGTTCATGCAGTTGTCAACGACGAATCTATCAGTAGCTTCTTCGCCAAGGTTACTATTTGCAGCACCCTCTAGAACTTTCTGCAGCAAATCTTGCTCGTCCGAAGCTTCTTTTCTTTCCTTCACAACCTTTAGTATGGAACTACGGACCTCCTTCTCTAGCGCCCAAGTTTCTCTATTGTTTTTCGTAGGACAATACCTACGAATAACACAATTAGACCATAAGATAGCTATGGTCTAATACATGGACTATTTTGGAACATTCTCCTTAATATCTGTTCCACCAAAAGTTCTTTGTACTTTTTTTTTGTCTCATTTTACTCAGTTGACTTTTAGACACTGAAGTTTCTAAACAAGCACTGTATTTACAGTCAAATTCAAGAATCCAAACGCAACCTGATATGAAACTAGCTATAGTTTAGCTTACCTTGCGCCGGGGATCCCAAAGGATAGGTTTTTCTTGGCCATGATCTCTTGGAGAGCTCTTAGCTTAGAGAAAATCTCTTGCCCTTTCAAAAAATTGCTCCCAAAACAGGCTCTTGAGATGACATCTCCGGAGAAGCTTCTCATGGATTCGTCGATCTTCATATCCGCAGCTCCACCCTCAGTCTCATCAATTCTACTCTTCCACGAGTCCATCACTGTATTCGCGGACTCTGTAATGAGGTTAACCATTCCCTGAAAAGGTTTCAAATTCATCAAAACATGCTACAATTCAAAATCATCAAAACATGCTTCAAGTTGATAGTTGAAGGCTCAGTGTTAGCTTTATAATGTAGCAGAAACTAAAAACCCGGTTTGTATGTTCTTATACCTTAACTTTTTCTATGTATAATTCGGGTGCAAGAATTTTCCTCTGATGTGCCCAAGCAGCGCCATTCGAAGACAAAATGCCCTGCCCGAGCAATGGACCGAGCTCCTTTTGTTGGTAAGAGGGCTTGCCAAAGTCCGAGGAAGTGCAGGTTGTGATTTCTCTCACAATATCAGGTCGGGTCACGTATAATATCTGTATGTTGCCAAGAGAAAATCTGAACAATTGACCTGCCAAAGCACAAATAGTTAGAACATAATTTAAGTGTAAAGAACCGACTCAACCAAAAGTTCAAACTGATAGGTGGTATGGCCCGCTAGTATATTAAGGGCAACAAACTTTACATTCTTTCAATGTGAGATACATTAACAGTTAAAGAATCAAAATGTGAATGAAATTTCAAATCAACATGTTTGTACTAAAGACTTTTCGGTCACGAGAATGACTCTTATTCTCATTCTCATTCTCATTCCAAAAGTTATAATCCAAACACTACCATAGCTCACATATAGCAAGATCAAATGTTCATACCATATTGCTTTCTCCACTTGTCGAAAAATGGAAAAAGAAGAGCAGCACAGTTGTGGAAGGCTGGAGCGCCACCCGCCGGAGACTTACCTTCCATAGGAGGCTCTCTGGTCTTCTTGATCTCCTCAATGTTTCCAAGCAGAAATGATGGTGGAGGTCCATTGATACCCTGCTTCTTCAGCATTGATCTCAGCCTCTCCGGCTTCATCACCACCGCGTTGTACAGGCCTAAAAACAATCCCAATAAACCCATTAACAACACTGACACAACCATCTTGGTCAGTGAAGGGAAAGGGAGCTCCATGGACAAAAAGTATTGGGTGGACAATTGTGGGTTATGAGTTATGAAATGGTCACTTGTTCTCTGAGGCATTTACTCAAACACATGGCAGGCATTGGGGTTGTTTCTTGGGTTGAAGATGCTACACAACTGAGAATGTTACATTTATATAGGAATTGGGTTTGGTGGCACAGTTGAGTCATTGAGAAGAAACAAAGCATGTTGATGGAGCTGACTTGGTTGGTCTATGATACTTAACATTTGTTAGGAAAAAAATGGAGCAAATGCTCAGAGTTCAAAACTCTAGAGGTCTTGACTGAAAAAATCAGTTAAAAACACAGTTCTAAACCTTTTTCTATGTATAATTTGGTAACAATGCATTAACCATTTAATCATCATTTCTAGCAAAAGAAATATGAAATATATTTGTGACTATGCACAAAATTTTCAAGTAGTTAGATTATTGACAAACCAACATATACTAGAAAATGTGTTGTCATCTAAGTTTTTCGAATTTTGGGTCAAATCAAGAACGAGAAACTCAAACCAAACCAAGTATGAAAGTTCGGATTAATAAACTTCAATCAAAATGCTCAACAAATTTAGAGTTCTCAAGAAGGGACTACTCATACAACTATTGGGTCACATTTTGTTGTTGGGCTTTTTTGGCCCGGCCAAAAACTCAGAGTATCGTCTACTCATGAATGATCTTCCAACAATACATTGATATCAATTTCATAACAGTCATTATGGAACCTAGTTTAAGGTAGTAAAGAAAAACATATGACATTATGAGGATCTATATAACTCAAAAAAAATCAGATATGAACACAATGAAAAGAACCTCAAAAATATAATATCATCAACTTATACACAAGGAAGAAGCAATGTGGATCTTAAACACACATACTAAACCCAACTTTTCCCTAACCCACCAAACAATAATATGGCCAAGGCAGTACAAATTATAAACAATAAACAGTCATGGCAATAACATAAAAATCAAATTGTTGTCTTGCTCACACAGTAACTACAACCAGTAAAACAACAAGAATAACCCTCTTTATTTCCACACCAAGTCTCTAGTAATTCAATGAGATGTTTTGTCACAAGGGAGGATTTCAAAATTGTAAACAAAGTATCTTCATATGTAAAAAAGGAAGGATCAATTCAAGGCGGAGAAGCAGTCGTTACTACCTCCTAAAGTCGTGGATCACCTGTTGCCGGATCCAGCCTTCTTCCAGAGCTTGACCCACTCCTCCATTGCCTCAGAAGCCCGAGCATACATTGGGTTTGATCCTCCCAGCTCGTCCTTGATTGCTTTTGACAAACCGGCTACACAGTCCACTGCAGTAGTCGCTGACGGAGACAACCTTAGTGACTGAAAGAACGGGACCACTTCTTCCATCAGCTTCATCCCTTCCCACTCTTTCTTCAAACTTGCTATAGCATCGCCTCCTTCCTTTCTCCACACATAAGGCAGCCCGGTCTTCACCCCGAAACTCAAGTGATCACATACAACCTTAATACACATTCCACACCATATGTCTTCCATTGTCTCCCACCTCACCTTTCCTTCCCCGGCTAATCTCAAAGCAGGGAACAAAGCAGGCCCCACAAGCTCTCGATTGAAAGCAATGTTAATTCCACTAACCGGCATCATGGACCTTGCTGGAATAGTCAAAACCGCATCTACGTATTGAGTGTTTCTCATTTCTGGCTTCAAGGCTTGCGTAGGTGCATCTAAGTCTGCTAAGTTGAGCCAGAGACCACATGACAACGCACATGAAACTCCATTCCGGAGACTAAATGGGTAACCACGAACAAAATCGGCTCCATCACGGAATGGATCGTAGAGTGTATTAAAGAAAAAAGGGGGGGCTGGGGGTGAAGGTGTGGTATAATGTGGAGCTCACGCATCCACTAAATAGCCCTTATTGTCCTTGGCTGGAATGCAGTCATCATCAATAGATACGATGTATTTTTTCCGAGACATAAGATAGCCAAAATAGCGGGATGCATAGCCAGAGAACATATCAGAACGAGAGCTACCCAGAATTCGTTCTATGTCAGCTACAGTATAGACAATGTAGTCAAAGCCTTCTGGTATCTTTAGTTCCCCTGTAAGTCCAGGGTCTTTGACAATGATAAGGTGGAACCGAGAGAAAAATGGTTTCCATGCATTCATGAATGATGTAAGGTCAGAATGGAGTGCACCAATTACAATATCTACATCACTGTCCTTGATGTTTGCTTGAGACATTTTCACAGAATCGAATTCAGAAACAATAACTTGTTTGACTTCTTAAAAGCTGCTGTTTTGGGTTTGAAATGATACAAGTGTCCTCAAAGTTTTCAATAAATCTCAGTTAGAATTTCTCAGAGCATCCTGTGAATAGAGATTAACGTCAGAATTAGATGGAGCAAATTCATGTGAACTTTAATCAGGAATGACGGGAGCGAGACTGGAAATTCATGTATACACTTACTGGTCGGAAGGACAGGGGTAAGCACATGTCGGATATTGAGTGCTCTGATGACTGAAAGAACTTCATCTTTGCCAGTAGCAACAAAGAGCTGCAGAATCTTCTCAGTCAGCTTTCCAGCTCTCAAAGTTCTCTGCTCATCATGAAAATTGAGATTACTATACGCATCGCAAGAAGCTCATAATAATATCGATATTATATAAAAGATCAGAATGAAAATTATAAAGGGATGGTAACATCAATGTTATGGAATCATTTGAATATTCAAATGTACCCTTTATTTCTCTAGACAAGCTATATCTAAAGTTAAAAACATTTTAATCAAAATAAATGAAATCTAACTTTTATTAGATAGAGTTAGAGCTGGAAATTTCGACCTGAACCCGATGGTGCCTGAAATTCAACCAGACTTTTTTGTAGGTTCGGGTTACATAAAATAGACCCGACTGATCTTCAGATTGCGTTCTCCATGGAAGAAATGCAAATCAGGTCAGCAACCCATGCATTTTTCTCTGTAAAACCCGCAATTTGCACCTCTTGCAGGTCGGGTTAAGATTTTTCAACCCGTAAACAGAAAAAACTGACCCAAGCCTGAATCGACAGCTTTAGCTAGACTATAGCAACTAAGACTCTACAGACTTCAACATAAAACAACTTGTAGTCTACACGGCAATTTTTTTGAAAAATAGATCAACCAAGTCAGCAAGTTCAAGAACTGATGGGCACACAGCAGGCCTGCTGCATTAACCTTTTAAACAATCCACATAAATTGTGTGCCAAGGCCTTTGCTCTTTCTAGGTTGCTATCCATCTCATTGCTTAGACTTTGTGGATTCTATTCAAACATTCAAAACAACACACACCTAAAGCCCAACATCCTTAGAGGTGCCTCGAACACATTTGCCTCCTCTGATTGCCGTATTGGAGTAATCAAATACAATCTGATATGAAGTATCACAGCCCCTATCAAAGAAAACTTTCCTAAGTGAAACAATGCGTACATTTTATAGCTCAACGTTTCAAAGCTAGAAACACTGAATCAGCTTGTAAAAGGGTATCCGAAATTGAATACCAAGTGTCCAGATCTAAAATTAATGAAAAAACACTTAAAACATCATATAATCCTTAATCATCTGAAAGAAGCTTGGATGTGCAACCAAAGGCACTGAAGAGTCAACAAGGAAATAATTTTCTACATGATGAAATTCGACTCCCTCAATAACTCTGGTTTTCAGAAAAAATATTTATAAATGATAACTTTCAACCGTAGAATAAGGAAAGCCTACAGGATACCATGTAAATAACAATCAATTG
>JAYMSZ010001648.1:0-13781 GCA_036897665.1 Pelargonium citronellum
GCAACTTCATCATCATTACACAAGCTATCCAAAAGCTAAGTGAAAACAAACAATGTGTCTAGCTTTTGCCTATGTCATTTGCTTGTGTTAGTAACTATTAACTAACATACAATAATAACTAAAGTAAATCATAAATCCTAAATAATACACAAAAGATTTAAATTCCGGCAGACGCTTCACGCACAGAAATTCAGTGGGGCAGATTAAGTGTCAATTCGTGGTGTGTCACAGTATAATAGGCTCATTATTATAATTCCTAAAATAATAAAAAATGAATATTATTGTTCAATGTTTTTTTTTTAAATAATTATTTATAATAAGTTCTTCAAGTAATTTTAAATTATAGTCTAATGAAGTGTTATTATGTTACGGTTGTACATCGACTATGCATCATTATAATGAACTGTTGTCTACCTATAATACTATAAGCAAAATGTATTAACGTTCATTATAATGAACTGTTGAATATCTACATTTATCCCACTGAGGAAATCAGGGCTGCTTGAAGATCCATTTCCTTGACCTTTGACAAACAAATTCAGGATCTTCAACTTGGTTTTGTCTATCTACAAATGTCAACAACAAAAAGAAAAGAAAAGATAACACTGACACTACACAGGGATTTAGATGTGTAATCGGGATTATAAGTGTATATAATTATGTTTAATATGCAGCAGCAGCAACAACAACATCAACATGATTGCCTGTGGAGTAAAATTTACTAGTGCTCACCATGCTTGCAATTATTTGAATCCTTCAGACATGCACTAACCAGTTTAATAAGTGTTATACTTTACAGTGACATAAATAAAAAATAAATAGTTAAACTGAATATAGGAACAAAGGAGGTCAGGTCTCATAATTTCTGAACATAGAAAAAAAAAAGGCAATACACCCCTCTCTTTTGTGATTGTTCTATATATCAATGAATATCAATAGAAGAAAAAGAAAAAAAAAGAAGATAAAATCATACTTTGCTAACTGTGGCCTTGCATGTCTAGTGTCTCATCTAGACCCTTCAGTCTCTCCAGCCCTTCACTAATCAGGAAACGAATTCTTTGCCTATCATTGCAGTTCCGATTATTTTCCATCTCTTGTCTAATAAACACTCTTAGTTCAGCTGTAAAATCATTACACTCTTAGTTCACCATCAAAGTTATTTGACACTGTTTCATATTTGAAAAAGAGTAATGCTTTCTACAAACTGGTCTTAACTGAAGCAATGGAAATAGAAAACTTGATATAAGAAGAGGAGAAAAAGGTTTTCGTAAAGTTGTGAACTAAATAAAAGAGCATCAAATAAAAGTTGTGAGAGTAGCTGCAAACGACTCAAGTATTACGTATTTCTGATTCTGATAGTCGACAGAAATGAGTATCTAGAGAAAGAGTTCTCTCCTAGAACTGGACAAGTTGTGTATGTGATTGTGTGCAAGATGCCCTTCATTTCATCAAACAAAACAACTTGCCACAAAAAATAAATTTGGTCCTTTCCCCATTGACAAACCATAATCCTGACGCCTTAATCTTCATGAAACTAACATAAAGAAGTAAAGGTGGGGCATTGATTTGGATATATGAATGTCTGAAACAACTTGCCAACTTCATATATTTTAAAAGAAAATAAAAATGAAGTACAACTTAAAAGTTATTCTGCATTCTACCGTTATTCCAATAAAACCTTCCTTATTGAAAATCTCACCTCTAGCATGATCAGGAGCTCTCCTAGTAATCCTTAGAGCCTGTCTGTACAGCTTCAGCACTCGTGCACGGACAATGAAGTCCTGTAAATTGAGGGAGAGAACCATGACCGATTCTCTTTCTAAGTTGCATAATTCTACATCAGAGCTTGTCCAAGAAACAAAATATGAATCTCAACAAGGAAAAGAAATAATTCAATGAGCACAAGGCTTGAGAGAGAATCACTTAATCAAGAGTTACATCTAGTAAAACACAAAATGAAACCTTCTTCTACTGGATTTACAAATCTAGGTCTTTAGAGAATATAATTGTAGTAACATTTGTACCCAAGTAAACATAGATTTCAACTACTGGAACTCAGCCTACATCCAAGAGACTGCAATGCAAAATCTTTTCAGTACTAACACCTAAAGAACTACATACCGACCGTCAGGGTTTAACAATTACAAGCCTCAATTCTTTGAGGTAAAAGAACTTCTGAGGAAACTAATGATCATATCTGTTGCCTTTCAACAATTTGGTAATCAGAACAATACTCAAATTAATAAATTTCATTTCTCGCAGGTGTGTTTTTCCATTCCCTTTCGAACTCTAAATATAATTCATTGCAATTTTCCAAATTGAGGTATATCATCGGATCTCCCTCTTAAGCACAGCTCAATTTAAGGTGAAAGACGAAAAAAAAAATTCATCAAATCCTAAAACCTTACTCGAGCAGATACAGTACACCCAAATCCTTAGCGGAGGTAGATTTACAAAAAATTAAGCTCAATAAACATTCCAGAAAACAATTATTAATATCAGAGAAACTTGATTATAGTAAACAGGTTAAGCCATTTGTGTTGTGAATGTAATCATTATTATAAAATGGCAGAAGTTGAAACTTGGAGCTAGGTTTTGATTCCAAAATCAAGAAAAATAACAATAGCATAGCTTAGAGGCTCACATAAAATAGAGGAATAAAATTGACATACATACATACATACATACATACCTTAAATAAATAAAGGCAATAAGGTGCTCCGAAAACAACTGCACCTCGCCGCAGATTGCTTCGACGTCCTGTTGGGGAGCTACTGGCATTCTGAGTTTTGAACGGCACTAACTGGCGGGTCGGGTCGATCTCCGGTTCGGGCCGTTCTCGTTATTCCGGACCCAACCCACTGGAGGGTCTGTGGCGGGTTACCCGTTCCGGGTCTCGGGTTGGGCTTTATAACACTAATTTAGGCTTCATGGCTCGTTTAGCCCAAATATCTAATGATTCCAAATTTAATAACCAAGTTTCTAATCAGGTAACCAAACAAGCAAATCACTTCATCAATTTTAACGTTTGAAGTCAAAATCATGAAAATGCTGTGAAATTTCACAAATTAGGAGAATATATAAAGACCATTGTACCTCCTGTTGCTAATCGTTGGCGACGATGTGGCTGCGCTAATCGCCGGTGAAATGTTGTGCTTGGAGCCTTGGACGAAGAGGACGTTGATCGCTGGTGTGGCTATGCTTTTGTTTCGATTTCAAATGAGTGAAACGAAAGAATGAGTGGACAATAACCTAAATTTTTTTACTCATTTACTTATGAATATAGGTCGACCCAATCCAAACCAAAATTAAAGGGTCAGATTATGTTGACCCAAACCCAACTTTTCACGGGTCAACCCATGGGTTTCAGCGGGTTTGGACCCAGATTGCCAATACTATTTCTTAGTTTCGAAGTAACAGAAAAAAAAGTCGTTATGTATTAAAAATTTAAAATAGAGAGTAAGAAATCTCAATTATGGACGGGTATGAGTGATAGTCTGTGGCATGTCAAACTCTCATAGAGTTGGCCGGGTTTCAATTATGAAGAGGATGTTTGAATTGTCGCATAAAAAAATAACTTATAAACATATAGAGCTTATAAGATAGTGTTTGATTTAGCTTAAAAGTTGGTTAAACGATCATATTTAAGTTTAGGATTATGTTAAATGTGGCTAATATTAAAGTTTGTGACGAAACTGTGACGAAAATTTTTCTTTCACAGATTTCCGTCACAATTTGCAAAAATTTTATGTAGTATCATCACAGTGTGAGTGTTGTTATTTTTTTATTAACAAGTAGTACTTCGATTTTATAATCTAAAGGATAATCAAAGTACAAATACAGAGCTAAAATATAGCTCAAAAACTATTACAAGAAATTGACAAGTTACAAGGTAAAAAATCGGTAAGAGAAAAGTAACTCTTTTACATATACATATATATGAAAACGGAAGGAACTTTTCTTTGTCAGATTTGACAGAAGTTCGACGAAGAAATAGACAATCTCAAATATGTGGGTGCACCGTAATGAAAGCTTCATTTGTCTTTAAGCTTTACTCTGATATGCTATGTTGAATGCTTTTAATTTAATTTCCTCCAATTTCTTAAAGAAATAGAAGATAAATGATGAAAGAGTTAAATCTTATCTTCATTATGACTTTAGGAGAAACAAGCAATAACAATAATGTGAGATGAAAGAGTGGTTATAAACTATATAAATACACAAATATCATTCTAACTATGTGATCGTAAATCATTTAAATCGAGTATTGTCGAAATGCAATTATTATTCTCACAAATACATCAATTGCTCTATCTCAAAAACAAGTTATTTAATTATTTATTTTATCAAAATTATCCTTGCATGTTTGTATATTATAGATGTTGAAATATGGACAAATATTTCATCATTTTATGAACCAATTTTTGTCAAATTTTTATATAAGAAGTTGTCCACTTTCTGTTGCAAGAATTAACAACAACGTCTTACATCAAGAAAAACATTCAAACCTAAAACTTAAAAAGGAATTTAAAACGAACAAACAGTTTGAGTTTGAAAGTTAATTTTTTTTAAAAAAAATGTATTTATGATTGGGTTAAATATTGTTTTAATGAGCAGAGTAGGAAGAAATATGTGAATGGGTTGGGTGGCAATTGAAAGTCACAAATAGCATTCTTAGAGTCCACACATTACACATAACATGCATATATATATATATATATAGAGAGAGAGAAAGCATGCTGCCGCTAAACTAGTGCAAACATACGTACGTAAATGACTTGATTACCCTTGAATAGGGAGAGGGATGTTTTGTCATGTACATTACTATGAGTAAACATGTGTATCCACTATTTTCTTATATTGTCTTTTCGATTCACACTCAAATATAAATGGCCTACGTAAAAGAGAGAAGAGACAGATATATTACGTTATATATATATATATATATAATGTTTTCGATTTACATATTCATATACAGATGCAGATGACTTGAATACTTTGATAGAGAGGGGATATACAATTTTTACATGTTATAATAGTACATAAAAAACATGTGTAATAGCTATCCCAAATATATAATCTTTTAGAGCTAGAGAGTTTTAAAGAAATTGTTACTATATAAACTCACATTACAACACACATCTATTACAAACAACATTTTTTTTACGGTGACATGAAATTGGGACCCCAAAAATGAAAGGCGAGCATCTATTCATTTTGCCTCTAGACGTTTGTAGAGAGCTAGAGAGTTGAATATTCTATGGAGAGAGAATAGTAGTGTATTTATGGCAAATAGTAGATCCAACCCAACACCCCTTATTATTGGGAAGCTGCAATACAAATAGGGAACAACTTGCACAAAGACCCTAATTACCATACCCATCAACTCTTTATTTTGACCAAGACATGCATGCAAGCCCTTACCACAAATTATATACTAAAAAAGCTCATCAAATTCAATATATATCACACATATATGTATATATATGCACCATTTGCTTCTCTCTCTCATATGTGTTTTCTGTTCTTACATTTATGTCCAGGCATTAAGTCCTGACCAACCCTAACTTTTGTAGCTACAAAGTGAAATTTAGGTAAATTTGGTAAATGTAATATATATACATGTATTTTATTTTAGTTAGAGTTGATAATATGTGATGTTACAAGATACAAACACGATACAAATTTAATTAGTATTTTGAGTTTACACATTATATAATTGTGTCAACCATGTCGTGTTCGTGTACTACATGAAAAATAGTAATCAACTACATAATTTTTCGTAACTAATTAATTGACTAAATTCGTATCTGATTCAATCGGAACAACTACGAGGTCCAGTTCGTAACTGTTAGGATCGTAGCTGATTTTTTGCGACGGGATCCGTAGCGGGCCGGTTACAGACCGGCCCGTAGCTAATCAACTACAAAAATCAGCTACATATACAGACTGGTCCAAAAAATACACGTACGGTAAATTAATTTATCGCATTGTGATACACATGATACACACAACACGTTCAAAACACACTTAATGACTTCTTTTTTTATATAAAGATGTTGTTGTTGCTGTAGATGGGAATAAAACAAATCATTTATCTTTACCAAACTTTAGAGTAAACAAAAGAATGCATAAATGTCTATTGTACTGTCCATTAATGACTTCTTTTACATAAACTATAGTAAATGCTAGTTTTGACATACAACTAATATTTGTATGGAATTAAATGTTACATAAACTATAGTAAATGCTAGTTTTGACATACAACTAATATTTGTATGGAATTAAATGTTACACGATATTATTTTGTTGTTTTCATGTCTGACATATTTTATAAGTTGATTGTCCTTTTGGTGACAATACTTTAAACTTTGATAGTAACATTCTTCTTAGTACGTAGGTTTTAAGTTTTGGACTGAATCAACCGATATGTAAGTTAGTCGTTTATTTTACTTAAAACGACTTACCTAAATCAATCCCGAGCTTCTTCTGAGCCGAGTTAAAACTAACCTGAAACTTGAATTGCCACGTCGAACCAAAACCAAAAACTTAGTCAATTTGTTTGAAATGGGCAAATGAAATGAAGATTGAAACAAGAATCTAAACACATGTCTTATTTCTATTGGATTGAATCTAATTGAATAAGTTATTATATACAAATATTAACTATAGATACAATAAATCAATCACAAACTATATAAAAATGATGTAGATTGCTCCCTGAGCTCCATCTCATTCTCTAGAGTTGGCAATTTGGACCCGATAATCGAAACCCGGCAGACAACTTTGTGGGTTTGGGTTGGGCAAATCCGCACATCCTGCACTAAAACCCGACCCCAAACCAGAATCCGCATCCCAAGTCCCTGTGCGATGAGTTAAGGTTTGACCTTTTGAACCGATCTGAAACTCGAATTGTCAGCTCTACACTGCATTTTCTCCTCCTACCTCCTCAAATGTATCATCCCTTCACAAGCCAATGTCCCCTCAAGATCACCAATAATTCGAGCAATTCGGACTTCCAGACCTCTCTGAACTTCCTGAAAGAGACTCCTGATGCCATCCCCGAATCGCTTCGGGTCAAAAGTTGCGGACTTGTCAAGCCCTTCTTCTACAAACTCAGAAGCAATCTTGGTCTGGATTTCCATCATTTTCTGCCCCGTCGCAACTATGTATCTCTGCAGCTGAAACGTCTCCTCGAGGTAGTGCTCGAGGGTTCTCGTTTCACTCTTCGTTCTTGATGTTGTGATCGCTTCTCCTTGATGCAAGTCTGGTTCGTTTCCATGCTGAACAATTGTAAGGAACATCAACTATAGTTTCAGAGATAAGCTAACGAGAATACATAGCAGGAACAAAACAAAGTCGGTTACTTAATGTCAGATTGACAATTTGGGTCATGACCCGTGACTCGACACAAACACCATAAATTTAAGTTAGTTTGGGTATAGATTAATCGTGTTCGTGTAACCTATATAGTGACAAATTTAAGGTAAAATGGCAATTTTAAAAATATGTTTTGTCAAAAATGACCCAGATAAAATAAATGGGTCAAATACGTCAGGTCGGGACAATTCAAAATTCAAACAATCAAACCTACTTAAATGTGTAATTTTGAACCCAAACATTCGTATGTTTTGTATGTGTCATGTGTCATGTCGTGTGAACTTGCTCATATATGAGTCGTGTTCGGATTGACTCAATTAACATAATACTAAACTTTCAACACAACCTACGAACATGAATTCCCACCCCTACGTGATGTATAGCTTTACTTCCATTTTCATATTTTCACCGCCAGTTTTCAAATTAAAAAAAAAAAGTCTCTCCGCAAAATTACGAGTAGTATACTAATATTGTGTGCATAAATTACCCTCTCCAGATCCCACAGCAATGAGAGCCTCGTGCATTTCTGTATTAATCAAAATGTAACAAATTACGAGATCTTCGAACATTATAGAACAGAACTTACCAATCGTTTGCAGAGATCATCCGTCTTCCCTTGGAGGGTTTGGTACCGGCCAACTTGTTTGTTGAGCAACGACATCAGTAAAACAAAACCCTTTACGCCAAATCTACCGTTATCTTTGTTTTCCACTTCCTCACCATTTTCTTGCTTCCCCACCAACCTTTCCACCAGCAAAAGTTGCTGCTTCAGCCTCTTGATCTTGAAGGAAACTCCAAGGGCATTAAAGTCCATCCTCCACGGAGACTTCTCTTTAGCAACCGGACTCGCAACTTCTCGGACAGGACTAAGGTTAGCAACATCATCATTCTCTTCCTCAAACTCTTTTCCCGGAGATTGGACGGCCAAAACCACTTCTTCGCAGTTATTTACACAATGCACCTCATCTTCCATTTCTGTCTCACATTCTCGCTGCCTCTGTCCCGGTTTCTGCTTTATAATCTTGACTTCTGACCAAACCGGACATTTGTCTAACCATGGACCAGTGAGAGACGAGTTCATGTTGGTTTTGGAGCAATTCAGGAGCTTGACTTGATCTTTCAAGGAATTTAGTTCCTCGTCTCGCTCTGCTAGCAAGGCTTCCAATTTAGCATTTTCGTGTCTGAGCTGTGACAAATCGTGGTTCAGTCGCTTTGTTTCCAATTCCATGCTCAGCAACTTCCAGTGACAAGCTTCTAGTTTCTCGTCTTTTAGTCTCATTTGTTCTGCAAAGGCATTGATTTCTTGGTGATGCCTTTGCTCAACTATCGTTGCATACTTATCGGCTTCCATTTGCACCCAACCTTCCACTCGGTTAGCATCACCTGTGGTCATATGAAGCCAAAAATGAGAACAAATGTATATGATTCAATAAGCCTATGTTGTGATCTCGGAAGATTATTTTATGAAAAAAAACACATAACTAGCATAAAAAAAATTCAAGACACTTGACTAATTGGGTTTAGTCACCTATATTGTTAATTAGTTTTAACGGAATATCCACACTTCCTCTCATCACGTCTTGCACACGACCACTAATTGTACCAAAATCCAATTTTACCCTTTATATAAGCCAAGAAACAAAAGAAGTTCTGCAACAACTATTTATATATCTCCTACTCCAAACCTTAGCTCAAAAGAAACCAGAAATAGAATATCAAAATTTTCCAAAAATATAGAATGACCCAAATGCCTCTCAAACTACCTCAAGACCCAAAAATATGGCCTAGAGGTGCTCCATCTCTTGCAAAGTACTTTTTCCTCGTTCATTCACTAATTGCACGAAAATACAAAGTTTTTTTATATATTTAATCTGGGGGTATGAGTTGAAAATTAAAGAGAGTACATAAGGGGTGAAACAGTCTTTTTTTCATCTTAAGAAGTTAATAGAGTTGCTAACAAAATGGTGTGACTAAACTTAACGTGAAGTGTCGTGCAAGAATATTTTACTACTACGTGTTAGTTATTCATAGTTACCTATAAAAATATGCAATTCTCAAGGAACAAATCTAGTTCCTTACAGGTTTCTAGTTCCAAATGTTAAGTAGATAAGGGAATCGTAAACTCACTCTCACCAAATTGATCATTGGTTCTTGCCTCAGGCACATAAACTTGTGATTCTTTTCTGAATTCGGGATCATCATGCTCGCGGCCTGCATCAGTAGAATGTGATCTCGAACTTGCATGTCTAGTCAACATGCTTCTAAACGAATGTCTCTCCCTCGTAGACTCGGAGACTGCCCTCAACTTTCCGGTTTCCACTTCAGCTTGCTTCTTCTTAGCCTTGCACAACTTAAGCTCCTTCAAAAGCAATTGCTTCTCCATTGCGTCCAATTTTGATTTCCTCACCATTGCTGATAAAATCTTGTCCTTTTGTTCCGTTTCATTGTGCATTTTCACCATCTCGCAAGATAGTCGTTGCACCATCATCATTGACTCCTCTTTTTGTTTGGAAACCGAACTGAGCTCTTCTTTTGCAGCCTCAACTTGTTTAAGCGCCCGGCCCATGTCTGATTCAAGTTGCCGGTGACTTGAAACCAGCTCAATGAAGGCGGTTTTGTGCTTCCAAATCTCTGTGGAATGCTCTTGAGCAACACGCTTCGCAGCTTCTCTCAATTCCTCCGCCACATTTTCGGCCTCTCTTAGCTTTGCTTCCAACTCGCTCCTCTTTTGTTCCTCTTCAGCCAATATTTTATCCTTGGACTGCACAAGAAGCTCCGTTTCTTTCACTTTCTCGTTCAAACCCGAAATAGCCTCACTCCTCTTTTTCTCGAAAACTCTCAGTTCGTTTATTAGAGCGCCAATTTTCTGCCGGAGCTTCCTCCTCTCGTTGAACCAGTTTTGCTCTTGCCCAGCGAAGATGCCAACAACTTTCTCATTGGCTTTTGCGTCTTCTTGTCTCGTTTTCTTCAAGTCCTCGATTTCTCTCTTCGCAGCCTCGAGCTTGAGGAGAAGCTCGCTGTTTCTCTTGTTGGCTCCTTCACTCTGAATTCTCCATACGAGCAATCCCAAGAGATGCGCACTTCCTTGAAGCATTTTTTCGCAAACTCGAGACCATCTCTCGTTGTGCGTATCAGAACCCGACAAGAGCTGGAGGGCAAAGAAAGCGCACGAAGCACCAAAATAGATTGGACACAAGCTCTCTTTGCTCTTCTCCGTATATGATGAGTCCAATTCCAACAGCCACTTCTCATCCATCACTCGAAGAATGAGCTTATTATTCGCCTATCTAGAACACCAAAAGACAAATCAAAATTTTATAAGAACTCAACTTGAGACAACGAAAATCGAAAACACGTAAAGCATTGGAAAAAGCTCATCCAAAACCCTAACCGAATCAAACCATGATTGTGCAAAATTCCATAAATCTAAGGCCAACCCAGTTTAGAAATTACCGAAAACTAAAGACTGAAGTGCTCTTCGGGACAGAAACAAACACCTTAACGATCCCAATACCACTTCTTATTTATAAGATCTCAACTCAAAAAATGAGGAGATCAAAGTACAAGCTTTCAACATGTAAAGCAATGCAATAACTATAAAAAAACTAACCAAACCAAACTACGAAAGTGCGAAATTCCATAAATCCAAGGCCAACCCAATTAAGAAAACGATCCCAATACCATTTGGGAGTTAAAGCTTTCAAAAGGAACTAGAGCTCAAACAAAAGACAAAGACTAGAGTCTCAGTATTTTTGCAAAATCCCTGCCAAAAACCAGTTGAACCCAACCAAGTACATGTGATGTGGAAGCTTGATTGACCTTTACAGCTAGGTTTTGCTATGAAACTGCAAAATCAGTTAAAAAAGAGGCCTATTCACAATCACAACACACATTTTGTTTCAGTGAGGAGCAGAGCCAAACATCCCCAACTTGGGATTTGTATAAAAACTTCTCTGCTCCCAAACACACCTTTTACTTCTCCAAAACTATTATGGGAAGCAAAAGCACTAGAGTCCCAAAAACCAATGAGAAACATACAACTCCAATACTAAAATCCAATAAAATAAAATAAAATTACTGTTTACTTCCAACCTTTAAATTTTCCCCAGAAAATCATGAAAGCTAAGAAAAAAAGGTTAATTTAAAGAAACCCACAAAGGATCAATAACATGCTCTGGACCTCATCACCCAATCAATTGCAGGCAAAGGAAAAAAAACAACAAGAACCCAACAACCTTTTCAAAATTCAGTAATTACCCAGAAGCTCAAAACCAGAAAACACCACCAAAAGATTCATAAAATGGATCAAAAACAAAAATCTGGACCTTGCCCACTACTTAGAATCTGTAAATATATAAATGTATAAGTAAAGGAATGATTTTTATGTACCTGTAGATGAGTGAATTGTAAGGAACATTGATGATGACAGAGCCTCCAAAAGCTCCAGGTCCCCATGGGTCCAGAAATGGAAGCCATTGGCTCCTTCTCAGTCTTTTAGTTGCTCTGTAAAGCAGCAAATAGGACTGTGCATTGGGTCAGGCCGGTTCGGACCTGCTTGAAATCAGACCGGGTGAGAGAAAATGGGCAAATCCGCAAATGTACCATTTTGGTCATCAAAATTTGTGTGTGGTTCAGACTTAGTACCTAACTCGATTTTTGTTTTAATTTGATTTCACAGTTATATGTGGTGGTCAATTTTATCCCTCAATTGTGTTGGTCGTCGCGTCTACAATAATTGTTGCCTCAATCTAATTTGACGACACTAATACAAATTTGACAAATTAAAAAAAAAATAGCATAACCGAACATCCTGATTCATTTTGGTTCATACCGGTTTTTGCACAACCTTAGCAACATCATGATGAAAAGGATACACTCTTTATGTGCGAAACGAGAATGTTAAAGTAGTAGATCTACTGACAAACATGCTAATACAAATTTATCAAAAACGTGTTACAAATGTTATAAAGGGAGACAAATATTCATCTTCAAATATAGAATGAACAAAATTAGTGTTGTACGTTAAAAAAAATTATCATGTGCAATACATGTTATACAGAGATATTTTTAGTTAATTTTAATAAACATATCAAATTTTAAAACGATTACAAAAATTTGTATTTTGAGCTCTTTAGTTGCATTATATCTTGGCTAAAAAGTCATGAAACTTTTGAATCCATGTGGAATGAAGATTGTTTGTTTTAAAAGCCAATAATTGAGAGAAAGGAGGCAATTTTTAGACAAAATGTTGTTTATGTAGGACCCATAGATTATGGATTTTTCTCAACAATTGACAAATCATAACATCTCAAATTAGCATTTTTCTTGTTAAAGTGAAAGTAACATCATTGTCACACAAAGGTTGGGAGTTATTTGAGTTTCATATCATTTTTCTCAAAGTAATAGATTAAACATTATAATTTGAATTTGACTTAAAATAATAAAAAAAACAAAATATTTCGGATGTTCACATATTTAGCTATAATTTGTCGGTTCAATTAAAAATTAACATTTAAAAAGTATAATTTGAAATAATATTCAATACATATAATAATGATAATTCAACCAATTATTCATGTGTTTCATTTCTACAAACTTTAATAATTAAACTAATGTCCCTTAAAAAAAATAATAATTAAACTAATGTATGGGCATCACATCATATTTATTCTCAGTTAACAACAACATGTTAGGGGTGGCCCATAAGAACCATTTTCAGTTTCTCAAAAATATAAAAGTTGTATTTGAGATAAATAAAAAACAGGAGCCTCAATTTTATTTTATTCCCTAAATTTGGATGGAAAAGACTTAAACCAAATCCGAATTCGAAAAATGTGAGTTGTGAATTGCGGTCAGATGGGGCCATATAATGATAAATGTACCAGTTGGTACATGTCACCACACGAATAATTAATCCTACATGTTTTCGAATTTTAAAATAAAAACGATATAATTACAAAATTAGTAAATTAAAATATTATTATTTCACGTTATGTTCGTATTATGTCACGTGTTGAGACACATATCGTCAACTCTAATAGAACTAGCAATTTAGTTCTAAAACCACAAACATCCAAAATCCAATTTGAATATATTTAGATCAAGTCGGATCCGTTCCATCCTATAAATAACACAGACAAATACACTAAATCATTTTATACTAAAAATCAAAATATGAACCTATTTCAATCAAAATTTGTTTTTATAAGGCATTGTTTGGTAACACTTCTCAAAAACAAAAGTCACTTATATGTCCATTGAAAATGTGTCACATCACCAAAATAACAACTCTTTATTCCCTAGATTTGTAATGATGAAGAAGTAGGAAGAAGTAAAAAAAATTTACTTCTGTCATAAGAAGTAGAAAGAGAGTCTCTCTTCTTCCAAGATTTGTAATAATG
>JAYMSZ010001649.1:0-13780 GCA_036897665.1 Pelargonium citronellum
GCTTCTTTACATGGCGCCCATGGCGGCGATGTTGTTGCTTCCGGTGGCCCTCTACGTAGAGGGCAATGTGGCGGCGATTACAATCGAGAAGGCCAAAAGCGACAAATTCATTGTGTTTCTGCTTCTGGGTAATGCCACAGTGGCGTATTTGGTAAATTTGACGAACTTCTTGGTGACCAAGCACACAAGCGCCCTGACCTTGCAGGTGCTCGGAAACGCCAAGGCGGCGGTGGCGGCGGTGGTTTCCGTTTTGATATTCAGGAATCCGGTGACGGTAATGGGAATGGCTGGATTCGGAGTGACAATCATGGGAGTGGTGCTCTACAGCGAAGCCAAGAAGAGATCCAAAGTCACAGTTCATTGACAAATTCAAAATTACAGACGATTCGTTTCGATTGCCACTGAAAAAACACTGGTGCGGCTCTTTTTTCTTGATTATTGTGGTTAATGTTCTTTTAAAATTTAGCATTTTTATTTGAAAAGAAAAGAGACCAAATTTGGATCCAAGCAATCAGCAATGAGATTGGATTGTATAGGATGGTGAGGAAAACGTAAAAGGGCTCATGAGGCTCTATTGTTATTTTTGTTTTCTTGCTTTCAATTGTTCATGGTTGGGGGTGGTTCAAGAGAATAAAATCTCTCTTTTACTTGCCTCCCCTTCTGTAACCTTATATGTTATTTTCCGAATTATTCAACACATAGATCCAGATATTTGATTTAATGTATGTTTGGTTGATCATATACGTATAGACATTGTACTGATGCAGCTCTTTTTGTAGTAAATTTGTTTGTGTTAGTTGACTTAATCAGGTTTTCGTAACTTTTTTCTGGATTTGTAGATTCATAGCGTGTCTAGGTTTTGGTTCCTCTGTCTATTAGCTAGTTTCACATAATCATATCAGATAGTTAATGACTAAATGTGAAGTGATGAATTTATGGTGGAAGTGCACCAAATGAGAGATTGTTGAATTGTTTTTTGTGTTTTGCTCTACCATTTAGAGAAATATTGTTGCTATCAAAGATATGGTAGTTTTAGAAGTTCTTAAATGACTTTGATTGTATTTTACTAATATCATTTATCCTATGACTAGGCTGTTAATTAATTTTTGTTTAGAACTTGATTTAGTACTCAAAAGAAGAAATGCAGTAATGATGAAAAGTACCAGGTTTTCTTGATTAGGATTATATTTATTACTTGTGAATGATAAAATGGGTTGCTATCAAGAGGAAGGAGAAGGAATTTTGGAATATTGAGTCAATTATATCAAGTTGTAAAGCTATAATGTGAGATTCCAGAGTTCTTTTCTAGGAAACTTCTTACTTGATTGTAAATGAATTGGCTGTATCTGAGCTTTTGCTGAAATGTATCAACATTGTTCTGGTAAAATGTTGTCTACGTGCATTACTTTGCAGCATCTACTTCTTAATTTTGCCTTCCCGCGTAATATTTGTTTTTATTATATGATATTCGTTCCATTTTAATGTAACATGTGAGAGCTTGATTCCAACCATACTACTCCAACCACCATATTGTTTGTTGTATGAACTGGTGGTGGACTCAAATCATATATACTCTTTGGGATTAAGTTATTTGTGTTTGTAGGAAAACGACCCTAAAGTTAAATTTTGTTCAGTCACGTGGAATGTAAAATAACTGTAGATTTGAATGCAGAGGAGTAACGATCTGTGAAAAGTCATTTTAAGTTGTATGAAGGCTCTTGCTTCTTGAGTTTTGAATAGCCTTGATTGAGATTGTTAATGTTCAATTCGACATAGGTGTACGGAAATTCGTTGTTTAAGCCGCAGGGTTCGTGTTTGAACTTCTGTTGCATCACAATTTGATAATTGATGTAGTCGGAAGTCTAATATGCAACAGGTTTCCTGTTTCTGCCTCAATATATATATAGTAGGAATATAGGGTCAGTTTTGTTTTTATTTTAGTCTAGTGGAATTGTTCTGAGCTAATTTGTATGATATGCATTCTCTCATACACTATATGGCCCTCTCATGCCAGATATGGTCATACATGGTGCTTGTGGAATCTTGTGTCCAATTTGGAACCCACCCCTGGTTGGGGACCTTTGTGATATGAGAAATGAGCAATCAAGTTGCTAGCTTTATTGAAAGTAATTCAAGGTTAGTGTTGGACAAGCTTAGCTGTTGCTGATTTGGAATATATATTCTCACAACCATTGGATCCCAAGTTTCTTGTTTTGGTGATTGCTGTGTCCCAAAAGGCATGATTGCTTTACTGCTATATCTCTAAATTGTGGGATGCCTTTGAGCAGAGGCACAGCATGGAAAATATCCATTTGCTTTAACTTGTTATGTTTGGTGGTTGAAACTTACTTATCTTGGTAAGTAGCTTAAATTGCTTTAAACTCTCATCTGTTCAAAGAACTTGTAGGCTGAGTGAATGAGCTTTGTAGAAACCTTTGATTCTGCTATCTTTTCTGTGTCTCTGTCTTCATGAGATGGAGTAGGGTTGGTGCACAGAAGGTACAAAATTAAAACCCCGGTCAGAGAATCGTATATCAGTTTATTCGATGGCTGGCTTAAACAGAGGAAGGTCCTTACAATGAATGGCATGAGCTTCTGGTCTGGTAGCTATCATATATGTATTGAGTTGGTGGTAGTTAGGGGATGCACTTGCACAATGTGACTGGTGTATTAAAGATTGCACCAAGCTGCATATTGTACATTGACTGTGAAAAACAAAAGAAACAAACAGATGAGCAAGTAATTGCATGTTCCTTTGTCCACAACTGGCCCCAAGCATTTACAGAACATCTCATTAGAATGCTTATCCTGAAAGACCCTTGAAGTTGGTGCTTGGGATCAATTTGATCAAAATGTTCATGCTCATCTGATTCATGGATTTGGAGGCTTATTGAGTGACCACTTCAATCAAGTGTCTTCATTGGTAGATATGATAGAAAGGCCAATACCAAATTATTGAAACAACAACCGTGTACTTGGTCAAGCGGTAACACAACTTGTATCCAAACTCGAGGGCTTGGGTCTAAAAAAAAAACTTGTTGAAATATAAAATCATATGTTGATGAAAATTGAAATCTCGAAACTTTTACATGTGGCCGAATGCAAAATACCAAAACTAAATAGTTGGGACTTGGCTGGCACTGCCTATGGCACATACGGATACGGCAATACTTTAGTGATCTGCCATTTGGCCAGAGAATACTTGTACTAACTTTTTGTACAACTAAACCAATTAGGGTCTTTTTATCCAATGATTTAAGAATGTTTTGTTTTAACTAAAAAAATGTTATTATATAAACCCACATTACAACATATCAATAATACAAACACTCACATATAAGGAAAAATAGTTGTGATCGCCTATAGTATTTTAGGTGCCAGCCAAAAGGTCTGTCTCCAAAACCCTTTTAAGGACTAATTTTGGTAATTACACACGGATTTTCAATGCCTGTAGCATTTTAAGAGAAAGCTTGTACTGGTTGTCTCCCATGTCACAATTTTTTTTTTCATTTATAGTGACCTTACACTTGTCATTATAAGATTGGTTCAAATATTAATATACATGAAACAGACACTTAAGCGGATTTAGTGATCCTTTCAAAAAAAAAAAAAAAAGTGGATTTAGTGATCCTCTATTGAAGGTCTTCATCCATTTTGAAAACCACCATCAATAATGGCCCTTGAATGGAGTAGGTTCCATTGTATGTGGCACAACAAGTTACTTGACTTGAGAATCATATCCTCAATTAATTAATTTTCAAAAGAATATTTAATCTCCAACCTTTAATACAGATAAGTAGATAACAACTCCAACTCACTCAAATGTAAAACATCAAAAAATAAAATTGCAGAACAATATTATCACATTCATATATCAAGCCATAAACATGACAAGAAACCCAAGAAAAGCCACCATCATGCACCCAAAGCTTGATTTAGTCACGTCACTAGCGCTTGTACTTGCTTCCGGCGCCGGAGAGGCGGCCGGCGAGGCTGTTAGTGGGAGCACAGTTACGAGAAGCTTCATGTTCCCGGAAGCACAGTGCTTGGCAACACCACAAATGTACCACTTTCTTCCCGGAGTCGCCAGCGTAATCACATCTTCTCCGGTGGTCAAAGCGTCGGTGTTATAAGCTGATGCTGCACACTGCTGGAACTCAGCTCCATCAACTTTAATCACATTGTGAGATCCTTCTGGGTACCTAAAAACTGCACACATGCACCATTTTATAATTAATTTTATATCAATATTTACTAGAGTGCCCGGAATATCAAGTAAATGGATCCGGGCGTAGCGCACACAAATTCATCGAAGCGGGTACAAGTGTTAATTAATGACGTATTATCACGATTCTTTTTTCTCTGTTTACTAATATGTATAGATTTGCAAGTTTTGGAATTAATTGCTTACCAAGTTTGTCACCAACATGGAACTCTTTTCCCTGAGCCCAAGCTTGGTAATCAACATTGAGAGCCCATCCCTTATCGTCTCCTACAATGAACTCGGTTGCTAAAACCGAAGGACCAACAACAGCAAAAACAGTGAGGAGGATGAGAATTTTGGTAGAGGCCATTGCTTTAATTTGAAGCTTTTGCAGTTGGGTTTGTTGAGAGACTGTGAGCTCTGTATAGAATTGGTTGCTTTGCTTTATAGGGTTCAAATTATGACCTATTTAAAGGGTTTGATGTTCAAATGAAAAAAATCAGGGAATATTGACTTGGCAAGGACGGCACAGCCGAATGGTATCAATACGAAACATGCATTATATATTAACTGAGGACATGCCAAATGCCCAAAGCTTAGTGTCACGGAACGAAAGAACCGGTCCGTGTGGCGTCCCAAACTCCCGTATCCGGAGAAAGCCAACGTTTTTCATAGGCATCAGGCAATATAAAGCACATATTCTAGCAAAAGAAGTTATGTTTGCGCTATTAAGCACACTGATCAACATTTATTTAGTACGTATAAAAGTATGCCGCATGGCGAAGACCACTTTAAGGCGCCTAGAGGGGATCAAATCTTTCGGAACTACATGAACAATTAGCAAGTTGGGTTGATCTACGCCCAACTGTATAATTGGGCCTCTCAAAAGTTGGGCTAAGACATAAAACTTGGACCCAAAACCCAATTCTAGTCTTGAATATTTTTTTGACCGTTACTGTTGCTTTCTTTCGTTTCTTTTTCTGCAAGACTCTTTTCTGTGGCATCCCTACCTAGAATCCGTGAACAAATATAGGTTGAAACTCGAGAGTCAATGTCTTCGTCTTTTCCATTGAGCTGGAATTAGAGTGTTCATGTTGTATGGTACAGAGCAAGCTCTAAAGCCACAAATTTTCTTGATCTTCCCTTCACGAGAAACCCTCCAAAATGCACACTTTTCTTCGTAAAAAGTATTGGCTCCCATTTCATATGCTAGCTACTACTTGTGTTTCCTTTCCCATTACTCGTGAACCCTCTCTCAATCGCAAACACGAATACTGTAACTACATTTATATAAATCAATTGTGTGTATTTGTGTTAAAGGCTTACTTTGGTTTCTTTAATGATGAGCAAGATCAACAATAGTAGACCAATCTCCTCAAGTTCTATGGAGACACATTTTGTGGATATACACGAAGTTTTACCAGAAGAAGACATTGGAGAAGAAGCAAATAGTAATAATAATAGTAAAGCTTCAGGTGAAAACAAGCGGTTGAACATGAGCCGTCCCATGAAGTTTCAGCAAGCAAGGAGAGGGCACAGGGGTTTTAGCCGGCAAGTCTCTCTGGAGACCGGCTTCTCGGTTCTCAGAGACTCTAAGGCTAAAGATGAACAAAGAAGCTCTCTTCCTAGAAGTGGAAGGAGTGTCGGTTCGGCTGCTAATAATTTCAATTACAGGATTGGTGCTGAAGGAAGGAAGGCTGATTTCAGCATGTTCATGACCAAATCCACTCTCAGCAAACAGAACTCGTTAATGCCTTCCAAGAACAAGGAGAGGGATCGGGAGGGCGATTTTCAGAATACTGATAATCATGGCCCGGGTGGAGAGCTTGATCATGAGTCTGTTAATGAGAGTGTTCCTGTTGGAAGATACTTTGCTGCTCTCAGAGGACCTGAGCTTGACCAAATCAAGGTACTCGTTAGCTTAACTTTGCCTTCGTTTTTTTTTATCAGCTAGTGTAACAACTGAGGCTCGAACCTGAGACCTCAAGAGAAGCGAAGCGCCTTGTAATATAATAATGTAACTGACGTGTTTGCAGGAGTCAGAGGACACTCTTCTGCCCAAAGATGAGAAGTGGCCTTTTCTGCTGAGGTTCCCAATAGGCTGCTATGGTATCTGTCTCGGCCTGAGTAGCCAGGTTGTGCTATGGCGTGCCTTGTCAACGAGCCCGGCTACCAGGTTCCTCCATGTTTCTCCTTACATCAACCTAGGCCTCTGGTTCTTGGCTCTAGCAATTCTTTTCTCAGTCTCTTTCACTTACCTCCTCAAATGCATATTCTACTTCGAGGCTGTGAAACGAGAGTACTTCCACCCGGTCAGGGTTAATTTCTTCTTCGCCCCCTGGGTCGTCTGTATGTTCCTAGCAATTGGTGTCCCACCAGCTCTAGCCCCGGAGACACTTCACCCGGCCATCTGGTGCGCCTTCATGGGGCCTTATTTGTTTCTTGAGCTCAAAATCTATGGCCAATGGCTCTCCGGGGGCAAAAGGCGTCTCTGCAAGGTGGCTAACCCGTCTTCTCATTTATCGGTGGTTGGGAACTTCGTGGGGGCGATCTTGGCAGCTAGGGTGGGATGGAAGGAACCAGCTAAGTTCTTGTGGGCTGTTGGATTTGCACATTACCTTGTGCTATTTGTGACATTGTATCAGAGATTGCCAACGAGCGAGGCTTTACCGAAGGAGTTACATCCAGTGTACTCTATGTTCATTGCAGCTCCTTCGGCTGCAAGCATTGCCTGGCAAACAATCTATGGTGAATTTGATGGATGTTCCAGGACTTGCTTCTTCATCGCGCTGTTTCTCTATGCTTCTCTGGTGGTGCGAATCAACTTCTTCACGGGTTTCAGGTGAGCTCTTCAAATGAAAGTCCTGTTGGTTCTTAAAGAATGTTTTTTTTTTAACAGCAAGTGTAACAAATAAAGCTCGAACCTAATACCGTTCTTAAACAACATTGCTGATGTATATATGATTTGGCAGGTTTTCAGTAGCGTGGTGGTCTTATACCTTCCCTATGACGACTGCATCAGTGGCGACCATCAAATATGCAGAGGCAGTGCCCTGTGTCATAACCAAGTGCCTGGCGCTCGGTCTCTCGTTCATGTCATCAACAATGGTGTGTGTGCTGTTCGTGTCCACCTTTCTTCATGCTTTCGTGTGGCGCACGCTGTTCCCTAATGATCTTGCAATTGCCATCACTAAGAGAAGACATTTTAATAACAAGGAAAGGAAACCATTCAAGAAAGCCTATGATCTAAGGCGTTGGGCCAAGCAGTCTGTTTCATCTGAAACCAAGCAGAAAAAGGACTCCGACGGAGAGAATGAAGAAGGCTACTGACCAAGAAATATAGATTTTAACAAACTTGGTACTACTAGAAGATTATCTGTACTGTTTCTCGCAAGTGCTTTTTTCATATCAGTATACTTTTCTATATTGTACTAAACCCAGAATACATTATCTTACCCACACGCACGAACCACGTATCATTAAGCCCAGTCTCGGGCTAGCATGTTTGGGATATTATTCTAGGCAAAAACACAGTACAGGAGGAATATAATTGAATTGTATATATTTTTGAGTAATGACAGTACATGAGTTGAAGCTACAATTAGGAGAATAAGCTATGAAAGAGAATAGAGGGCTTGATGGCTGGCTGTACAACAATGGCCTTAAAACATATTTTCTTGTGTTAAGGGCCAAGATTCTGAGAAGTCAATTTAACTTTAACATAAACCTGTAGCATCAGTTTCTTCATAGTAAAAAGCTATGTCTAAGGTAAGATTGTGACCTTCCTTGAATTTTTGTATACGGCAAAATGAAAAGGCTTGATGTTCTTGGAGAAGTAGTGGTGGTATCATCAATTACAAGCTTGCACCACTTGATCTTCCGCCAAACAGCTGAAAATCAGTGTCCTTGCACCCTCTGGGGTACCGTTTTGTGGATTTGTGCACTGTTAGTCTCAGCGGATACCCAAGCTCCTGTGGCACTTTCTTGGTTAAATTAACTGGACTAAGACAAGTAACAAACAAACATAGTATCATTTATCTGGCACAGTTGGCTTACCTCATGCTCAAATGGGAACCATCTTCAGTGATACCCTCATCAGCCCCACACTGATTATGCTTTCCCCCAATTACAGAACTTTTTTCTCTGACCAAATGTATCTGATACATTACGAGATTATGAGATTATATGCATCACTTAGAAAACAAAAACAAGAAAGTAAGCCTAATCAGTACAGAATGATCCTGTTGTGTGCCACTCCATGCTTACCTTATCTTCTGGATGAAAAGATTGGAATCTGTTTTCCTTTCGGCCCTTGTACCAGAAAACAAAATACTCAGATCAGTCTCACAAGACAAATGAAATGATATAAAACCATAATTGCGTGTAAAATTCAATTCAAAAGTTACAAAGCAAGGAACCTTCATAGAGGCAAGTTGAGGCAATTTCATTTGGGATCCATTGTTTGGCTGGAGTCCAGATGTCAAGGAGAGCTAGTTCAACCATATATTAAAAAACAGGATGAGTAAACAAATCTTCAGTGGTGTATGTGAACCAGGAGGAAAAGAATAAGGAATTATTTAATTTATATCATGGTTTACCTTACTGAAAAGGTCTATTGGTGGATTATGCTGAATTCTTTTTTCTGAATGGAAATTAAATTCCTGTACAAATTCAAGACATAATATTATCCAGGATAGTTGCAACAGTTAATCTAAAAACAGAGTGAAAAGAGATCAGATAAACATATATGCAATACCATTGGAACTGTAGTTTCACGCTTGATATTCCGGAAAACACCAATATCTCCTTTACTTGATAATATCTGCATCAACACAAGAGTAGGATCCACCTTAGATTGTAACAAATATGATACTCAAGCAAATGATATTCAGAAAGGAGTGATTTTTATTACCTTCTTATTAAGAGGACGAGCTTTGAAATTGTGCACGTTTCTACATGCTTCTTGCTTTGGGGCATCCATGGTACTTGGTCTATGCAATGCAGAAGCAATTAAAAGAGTAAGAACTGAATGCAGATTAAGCAAATTCCTTTAAATATATATATATATTTTAAGCTCTAACTCATTTAGTTTTGAATTAAACAGCAAAAATGAATTTCCAATAAATCACCATAGCAATGACTAAATCTGAAGATAACGAGTTCCACCAATAAATGCAAGTGATTCTAAATTTCAAGTGATTTGGTTGGTGATTCATGCAAAACTGATTAACCAAAATAGAAAGTGGACACTTATTTTGGGAAAAAAATTTAATAAAGAAAGTGGACACTCATTTTGGAAAAGGGGTAAATAAAGTGAACAAAAACACTGTACCAGATCAAATTACATGAAAGAGACTTGAGTACACGGAACCAAGTTGTTCATGATGTTACCTTCTGTTAACATTCTCAGCAGCAGTACTAGCCTTGTCCACACCCTGATCCTGCAACAGCACGACTTCAATTTTGCAGAAATTGTAATGACTAAGAATGTAGTAGACATAAACTTGTATTTTTTTTATCCATACAATTTGGAGAAATTTATAGAACCAATGAAAGAAGACAATAATATTGATGCTGCTAAACAATAACCTTCTCGGAATCATTGAAATGATGCGAGGAAGATGAAACAGCAGGTGTGTGCTGCATGGCACGTTCTGTTGTCTTCAGGTGAAAAACCTGAAAATTAATTGAACAGAGGGAAATGGAATAATAAGATCTGGGCAGCGAATAGCATAGAGAATTGTCTTTCAAGAGATTTTTTCCCATCAAACTCGAGAAAGCAACATTAGTCCGTAAAGAAGCCAGTGTCAGAACTCACTTGAAATTCTGGCAATCTTGGAGTGCTCTTCTTTGGGAGTGGCAATGAAGGAGCCTGGAGAATCTGTAAATAACGAATTTGATATTTTAATATGACCAGTATAGGAGCCACTTTTACACCAAAACATATTCTCATGGATTGTAAGTACCAACTTTTCTGTTTAATGGGCGAGCTTTGAATCTACGTGTGGCTGATCTCACTTGTTCAACTTCTGAACTAGTATTAGACCTGAAATTCAAAGGGAAAGTGTGTCGTGTAAACTGTTAGACAATTCACTTCTTTCTACATTGAGCAATCATAAAAACAGCAACAGCTAAGTACCTTGCCCTATGAGCCCTATGTGCTGTTTCAAGGTCAGGCTCTCTTGGAATAGTAAGTTTCAGCCTCACTTGTGTGAAGTTTCCATCAGGAGGTCCATCCTGTAAGACCACCATCAAGAATATTGGCATGACATAGCTAACTTGGAAATGCCCCGTTAAATACAGAATTTTCACATTGAAGAAACAATTCGCCAAATGCCAATAGCGCGCACACACACACACGAAATAAATAAATAAACAGAAATAATACATTTTGGAAAAAGAAAATGTTGAAACAGATCAAGTCATGCAAAACATATTAGGATGAAATTATTCCAATAATCCAATCACACAAAGACACAAGCCATCATAAGAAATAATATAACGAGGAAAAGAAAAGGCAAATGACGAAAGACAATTCATGCAAGACATAGGACATAGTAATCATTCTATGAGAAAATTGTAAGCATAACTCCAGGGGCAAAGTGGTGACATACTTTTTTAGGCACCTTATGCACCAAATTAGTTTGCTGCTTGACATCAGTAAGCTGCTAGAAAGAACAAAAGAAGTAATCGTCAAAAGCAGAGATGATAAATATGAATTCTTATTTAAACAAATATTGAGTCTCTCTAGAAAATACAAGCAAATGCACTTTCCAATGTCATCATGAAAATAAAAGAAAACAAAAATATTACAATAAGACAAGTTGCTAACCTTACGAAGGAGACCTCCATCTAGTTTCTGCCTTTTGGCTGCCTGGCTTTCAACCCCAGAAGAATTACATGAGGTTTTTATATTATTTTGAATAATTGGCATTTGGAATCTGACAGAGAAGTAATGAAATTATTAGAAGAATAACTCAGCATTGAGGGCATAGGAAAAAAAAAAGAGGGTTTGCTATACGAATATATACACTATTTGTTTTATAAAGTTAAAATTGTGCTTTCATTAGGAAAGGAACATCTAAAGGCATGTTAGTGAGTTCTCTAGCCCACTGAACCACATAAATTGTGTAGAATAAGAAACATGGCACAAGTTAAAGGAGCCTCTAATAAAGTAGGCATCATTTCAGTTTCAGATGGCAAGAGTGAAGGACCAAACTATACCAGTTCTCCAAGGTCACAATTCCTCCCATCGTTGTTAATAGTAAGCATTATGTAATTCACCATAATGTACAAATGTAGACAAAAATTACCTCAAAATACCACTTTGGTGGTTTCGATTTTGCTTGGCCAACTGACTTGCTGTTGGTTTCATTAAAGTTGAGCTCCTTGGGATAAGTTGTCTGACATCGGGCTTGTTTTTAGCATTCAATTTATCCCTAGTCATGTTATAACTTAATCCTGCAAAGATAGCACCTCAACCACATTGAACATTGGTGGCAAAAAAAAAACATGAACAAAAATAAAATGCTGGCTGTGTCCCTCTTTAGTGTGAAGGAGAATTGAAACTTTGGGATGAGCCTCCTCTTTACTATGATGGTACAACGGAAATTTAATCAATGTGATCCTAATCCAAGTTATAGATGGTGTTTTGAACAGGGAAGTCATGAAGAGGGGCATATCATGATCTGCTGAGTTTTGAACATAAATAAACAGATGCATCATGCACAGTTCTTACACACATAATTCTGATATAAATTGGGTATACTATAAACTTAAGCTCCTAATAAACATAAAGAATGAAAATTTAGTGGGGTAAATGATAAAGCATGTTTAAGTTTCATGGACAACAAGAAATCAACAGCTGTAGATTTTATAAAAAATAATTTATAGCAATGGATATATTCATATCTAGCATGGCTGAATCATCTGAACACGTGTATCAACTTTGGTTATCAAGTGGAAACAAATAAATCACCTGTTGTCAGTTTATGCGGTTGGTTATGAACTTTTTGCAATTTGCCACTCCATAAGCTGGTAAAGATTCCTCCACTTCGTTCATCACAATCTAGAAGAAAAAATAACACAGCAAATTATTGCTAATTTTTTTAATAAACAAATGACTTTGACAAAACTCCCCATAAGGATCCAGCTTTTGCTCTTTAAACTAGAAAGTTCGCATAGATCTATGAAGGTGCATAATACATAATTCTCCACATCAAACAAATCAGCAGGACCATAATAATATGATACTCATTACTCTCCAGTCCCAAAATGAGTGTATTTTTTTTTTCACAAAGTGTCCTATTTTGGTCACTGAATTATGAATGAATTATCAATAAAATCCATTAGAAAGCTTAGTTAAAAACACTTGAATTTGTTACAACCAAGCACATGAGAAAAATCCAGCACTAATAAATCATCATTAGTTATTGCAAATAAATAAAACGCGGCACAAGACACTCATTTTGGGATGAATGAAGTGAATTATATTGATAAGCTTGAGGAAAGTATACTTAGAAACAAAATCTCTTATAAAGCTTCAAACATAGTTCAAAATGATAGATTTTAATGAAATGAGCTTAAGCTAGTCAATTTGACACTCATGTGAAGGTGTGAGTTGTTAATGGAATGTAAGATTCATTGTGTGATTAAGGTAGTGATAATGGTGGAATAGAAAGGATAAACTCATGAAATAAACTTGAATGACAGAGAACAAGGGGAAAAGAGATCATTGACATAGTTAACATAAGTGTATACATGCTCTCTTATACCTCTGTTATTTACATCAGAGGGCAATGATTCGGGGTCTGCACCAACATGTGAGTCATTGTCCTGCAAAGAAGCACTGTTCTCCATAGCTATAGATTTTGGAGAGGTGTTGACATTTTCCATGAGGATATCCTCTCTCAGAACCATTTTGGCCACAAAAGCTGAAATGAAGAGAGAAACATTATAAACATGTGCATTCAAAAAATTGAAAGAAGCTTAGAACAAGGAAGTAGAAAAAATTCCTAAAACGATTGAAGAAACGTTAGGGTTGATAGATAGAAAAGCTTACGAGAAGGCGGATAGCTCTTAGCAGAATCGAACCAAAGCTCAGCTCCACGCGCCTCCGCCGGCGACTCCGCCCGAGTGAAATCGAAGAACCGAGCTGCGTCGAACTCGTAATCAAGGTCGATTTCGTGAGCCTCAAACACCTCGACCTCCATTTCTTCCTCCATCTCCTCCTCTCCCTCTCTCTCTCTCTCTCCCCTCCCTTCAACCTTATCTTCCTCTCTCTCTACAGTGGCGAGTCCTTGGCTTCACGTGAAAACGACAGAACACTCCACCATTGTCACTGAACTTTCCCTCTCAAATTTCTCTGTAAGGAATCTCTGGTTCTCTTCTCAGAAGCTCTGCGCTCGATCGATTCAAGCCCTAATTCTGGAAATGCGGGTCGGGTTTTTTCGCATCAGAGAAACGATGTGCGCACTGTAGCGTTCGAGCATTTCAGAACCGGAGGTCAGTTACTCATCCTAAATTTGAATTTAACAAAAATAAAATAATAAAAATATCCTATTACTGTTCATTGGC
>JAYMSZ010001650.1:0-13780 GCA_036897665.1 Pelargonium citronellum
GATGTTAGTTCTGGCAATTTGTGCATGCGTGTGGTGTTGAAGGTTGGTCATGTGCTATATGGGCAAACACGAACACAAATTTTTTTAAAGTCGTGTTCAAATAGTAAACACGAATATAACATGCTTATGAACAAGTAACACGAACATGACTCAAAACTAGGGATGATTGTTTTGTTGCAAGCCTTCTCGAGTTATTGTGACTGCCTTTTGCAGTTTGGGAGTGCTCATAGTTTGGTCATGCTATAGTGCATTACAAGATCATTGCGCATTGGCTCTAGCTGTTCCAGCCTTATCGAGTGCGTGAATGATACAGTAATTTGATGATGTCATGCTGTGTCCTTGTGTCTTGTATAGTGGTTGTCATGTCCAGCATTGCTATATGGAGATTGTTTTGTGATAAGGCTTCTCGAGCGATTGTGACTGCCTTTTGCAGTTTGGTAGGCAAATAGTTTTGTCATGCTATCGTGCATTGCAGTTTGGTAGGCTCTAGCTGTTCCAGCCTTATCAAACACGTGAATGGTACAGTAAATTTGATGTGGCCATGCTGTGTAATTGTGTATCTGTGCCTTGTATATATATAGTGGTCACAGTGTTAAGCATTGCTTTATCGAGACATAAGTCAAATTGCTGAACTACTATCTTTTGCACTTAGCTTGGCTGCTTTTAGCATCTTGGTAGGAATCCCCGAGCCTGTCTGGTTCCTATTGCACCTAGCCTCCTATAAGAACATACAGTACGTGGCTGTTTGTGCTATACACGATTGTAGGTTCTATTTCCTTAGTGAGACATGTGGTGCATATAATAAAATGAAATAGAATGTATATTAGCAAATAGAATTCAGGGGTGTTGTTGTGTTGTGTTTGTTTATTTGGTTTGTGAATGCATTTTCTCCAGCGACTTAATTCAGTATGGGAAAAGAAGTTTGGAAAAGAAGTAGACGAAGACCTTATTTATATTGTTGCTGTAGATCAGGTGCTTCAGATGGATGACTTCATGGAGGTATGATGTTTAGACATTTAGGTTTTCTCAAGGATTTGGTGTGTGTAGTCTTTGACTTGGCGTTTACATATTTGTAATTATTTCAGGGTGGTGTATGGGTAACGTCATTGGATTATAGGCATGCAAACCCTGATCCTCTCAGAGACTTTGCTGAAAAGCTTGTGGATGAGATAAACACCAATAACATGGAAGACGTACTTCGCTTTTGCAACATTTACGCTGACTTGGATTTCCAGGTATGCTCCCATTTGTGTACCTTTATTAGTTATTTTTAAGGCTCAAAATTTCATTTGAATGTCATGCCATGAACACAATATTTTTCATCTCTGTTGAGAAAATGCTATCTTACCCTAATTATATTGTAAAGCTTGTGACTTTGAATTAACAGTATAATCCGTTATTTTACGTAATTATTATAAGCTAAGCGTAATCCACATTTAACTATAAGCTTTGGGATAATTTGTGCTTCGGAGTTTCACATTATCCTTTATGGTCTATTTGGATTCTTGTATTTGATTTGAAATTCTGAATTTGGACCAAATCCAATGTTTGGATACACAGAGAATATGGATTTGGATTTGTCTCAAATCCAATAGGATTCATAACATCTTTCAAATACAATTCTTACATTGTCATTTGAAATTTGAAATTTTATGGTTTTGTAAACATTATATTTGTATTTGAAAAATTATATTTCAAATCAAATTCAAGAATCCAAATGCAACTTTTATTTTCATTCTAAGAGAACACGCTTCATTTGTTTATGTGGCATACATGTTAAAGAACAATGAACCCATGCACCCTGAGATTGAATTGTCATTCTCATCGATTTGCTCTTGGCCTGGCAGGTATCGGAAGCGAAGATGATATGGATTGATCGGTTAGGGTTCGACATGCGTCTCTGCTCACCTGGAACCGGTGTGTTTGAGGTTAGAATTCCTTTCCCCAGAGAAGTAACAAATGAGAAGGGTGCAAGGTCGTCTTTCAATTGCATGTCCCAACTTGCATGGGAGATTGAGAAAAACTACCAAGTTCCCGATTTTGTTAAAGTTAAGCAATTGAAGCAGATCAGTTAGGCATGAAACTAACATACGAATCTTTCACTTTCATTTTTTCCAGGGCCTACTAGGCCCTGCATCTACTATGTAAACGAATCTTTCTAGTTCTATAATCTATTGAAATTATTTCGGTCTGCATCTGTTTAATTATTGTGAGAATGTGCGAGGAGACGTTCTATGAGTTGGTCCAATTTGGCATCAGAGGAACCTCCTTTCGTCACAGCTTGTCTTGCCAAACTCCCTATCTCTTTCGCCTTGTCTCTAGCCTTCCTTCCTTCATCTCCTCCCATCATTTCCTTGACCTTTTCCCCAACCGTTTCACGCCCTATTAATAATCTCTCAATCTTATCATCATTAGTACTATGGAACTGTGGAGGGATCATTAAGCCTGCCTCAATACTCTTCCACACCACCCTAGCATTTAGTGGCTGATCTGCTCCTAGAGGCCACCCCAAAACTGGCACTCCCATTGACAAGCTCTCTAGAACCGAGTTCCATCCACATTGGCTCAAGAACACGCCTATTGCCGGGTGCCTCAGGATCCTCTGCTGATCCACCCAGTCCCGTACCACCAACCCTGTCTCCTTCCTTCCCTCCTCACAAGGGACCCATGTTGTCGACCTCGCTACAAAAACATATGGATGTCCAGAATCCTCTAGCCCACAAGCTATCTCCTCTATTTGCTTGTCACTCAAGTTAGCTTCTGAACCAAATGATACATAGATCACAGAGTCAGAGCCGGCTTCAGCTAGCTTACTGTCTAGCCATTGGATGTAGAATGGGGTATCACCTGATTGTTGATCCTGATTGTAGTCTTGAGTCTTGACGATGGAGATGAAATGGACCTAGACACCAAACTTGATTGCCTTTGTAGAAAGATTGAAGAGCTGGGACGTATTGGCCTTCGAGCTCTTCGAAGCTGTTGATGATGACGCCCCAGCTATTGGCATCGGCTTCTCCTATCGGACCCATGGTAGTGGAGAGGTTGTGAGGATCCTGCTGGAGGACACTATCAAGGAAGTCGGATTTTGCGAAAGAAAAGGAAAGTGAAGGTAGGATTCCCGGCAAGTCTATTGTTATAGGTTCTTGGAAAGATGCTTCGAAAATGGAAGGGGAATGATGCAAGAAAGCGGTCCTAAGGATTGTCATAGGTAGCACTCCTCCGACGTGGAACCCAATTCTAGGGACACCGAAGGAGCGACAAACGTCAAGGGTCCAGTAAAGAATGATGTCGGAGATGACACATATGGGGAGAGAGCCGGAGGAGGACATTTCTTGGAGGAGAGCATGGAAGGGTTGGCGAAGCAATGGGGTGGCGAACATGAAAGGTAGGAGCATGTCCCGAGAAGGAAGGTCCTTGGTGTTTTCGCAACCTTCAGGCAAGCCTGATTCAGCGAATGAGGGAAAAGGGATGATGGATAGAGAGATTTGCGAGTAACGAAGAAGAGGAGGGATTCGGGAGAGGATGAAAGGAGCGTTCTTCGGAGTGGTGGCAATGGTTACTTCTACTCCACGGCTCGCAAAAGCTATGGATAAGTCTACAAGAGGAATGGTGTGACCTTGAGCCATGTAGGGGAAGAACACTACGCGTGGTTGCGCTCGTGTAATTTTAGACGAAGTAGATGAAGAAATAGCCATAATTCGGAGGGATAACGATCGTTGTATGTATTGTATTGTATTTCCGTTTCTTTGTTGGTATGTTTTGAGTTGTGCAATGCATGAATGAATGAATGAAAATGAGTTGTATATGTAATTTTTGGTGGGTTGGATATGGGTGAATGGTACGTACACTACTCTTATGCTACTACTACTCTCAATCCGCATGACCAAAACTATGGAGATATGCTCCATGCTAGTTACATGAATTTTGGGTTGGTTTGCATATTTTCAATTGTTACGTCTAATTGCCTCGTCGTTCATAGGAAAAAAGAAAAAGTGTTTTCCTAGCAAACTCTTGCATAAGTACATAACGAGCTAACTCAGTAATCAGACTTCACATTTCACATTTCTTCGGTGGATCGGAACGGTACCTTTTATTAAAATACCCATTTGAGGCTTTTCTTGAAGACATGTCTAAGAAGCCTAAAAACATCATAATATATCATGTACATCACTAGAACTAGTAGTGTTACAAATGCTACAATCTATCAAGTTTCTCATGTGACAGTTAGTGAGCAAAACTGGTTTGTGACAGCACTTGCAATTTTGCCCACAAAATTCACATTTGTCACAGCTTCTCTGCTGCTACCAAACTTCCTCAGCTTTGGCTGAAACAGAGAGCTCAGCATATTCTCCATTTTGTGCACACTATACTTCACATAGTTACTTGCCAAAGGCTCTTGCTCCACCACAATCCCAAAACTATGCAAAAAGCTACCATAAACTGGCACAAGACCCTTCACCACCAGCAAGCAAATCTTCTCTCTCAGCCTCTCTTCGCATACCGCCCAACCCGCCTGCTTCGCGTACATCTCCTCAAACGCCTCGTTAAACGCCCTGAGCCTCTTCTTGAGCACGTCCCTCGCGTTCCCGTTCCCACTCCCTTTCCGACCACTACCCGGGAAGCTCAGGATCGCCACGAGCTTCCCCCAGCTCTCCCTCAGGTAGAGCGCCGCGTAGTAGTCCCTATACTGCTCGTGGGCCGTGAGCCACGAGTCTCCCATCATGTCCCCCAGGTTTTTGTTCGTGCTCTTCAGGCTGCAGAAATGACTGTGATTATTCATCATGAAGAGGTAGGAGAGGCTCGTGCTCCCGTAGGTCTTCGACCACACGTCTAAATTGCCCGCGATCTCCTTCAGGATGCTGTAGACCTGGAAGGTAATGAACCCTTCCTGACACTTCTCATTGTTCCAAATGTGATATATGGCCAATACTTGCTCTAGGATTGGCCTATACTTCTTTCCAAGCAAATTGTTGCAATACTCAGTAACAAAACATACCAGCCTAGGAATGCCTCCGTCCGAAGGAGGGGAGGTTCCCCTCTGTGCCTTCACTTGCTCGGGAAGCTCTAGGAATATCCCGCAAATGCCATTCACGACGCTTCTGATCAAATCCCGCGTTAGCGTTCGGATATCCGCGCAAGCCTCACCCCCGAAAAGCATGTTAAAGTCCAACCTGAGGTGGTTCATGACCTCAAACATGTCTAGTAGCTTCAAGAGCTTGATGGGATCTTTCTTGCAGTTCGCGACTTTAATCCCGAACTGCAAGAAAGATGGGAACCCGGATCGGGACACAATCTTGGCAAAGCAATGATCTGATGATGATGATTCACAGTTCTTGAAGACCTCATTGCACAGCTTGTGCTCAGGCTCAAGCAGATCCTTCACAACTATCTCCAAATCCTTGATCCACTGATCAATGTGAGCTTCTAGGCTCTGCACTTCATCAGATTCTGATACCACAATCTCTAGATACCCCAAATGAAGAGCCTCTAAGCTTTCCCTCGCGTACGTGCCCCGAGCTTCCACGTAAATGGATAGGCACTTCTCGCGCCTCCCATTAGCACTCAACACCTCGAAAATGGCTTGGAGGTCCCGAATTTCGGGTCCTGAGAGCATACCATTTTGTATCAAAATCCTCCTGAAGTGAGTTCCAAGCTTGTTGTATGCAAAACTGAGAGACCCTCCCGGGAGGCGCGAGGACTCGTTAGAGTCCTTCAGCTTCCTGAGGACACTCAACGACTTGTGCACGTTCAAGAGGCAAAAATCTCCGGACACCGCCTTTTTCTCCATGAATTCGACTATGCCCTCAAGCCACTGGATGGCCAAGGCACAATTATCAGCAAGAAACCTCAGAGCCTCCTCTAGGCGCCGGACAACGGGAAGGCAAGCGCTGGGATCATCGAAAGGGCTCGAGAAAACCGAGTTCTCGAGCTCCGAAACAACAGCATAGACCTTGACAACAGCTGCAGCTGGGCCAACAGCATGATCAATGTGGTCACCAATGGTCATGAATGAGTAGTTTTCCAAATTTGGGGACTCAAAAGATGGGAGTTTTTGGAGGATTTGGTGCAAGTTTGGACCAGTTTGGTCAAGAGCTGAGGCTATAGCTTTTGATTTCTCCAAGGTATTGGCCAGGAGAGACCTGGCTGCTACAATGTTGTCTATGTTTGTGCTCTCTGTCCCAATCATTTTGGAAGAGAAAATATGGGCCCTGAACTTGGGAATTTTCAGCAACTACCTGGTTTTTTGAAACTATATTATATAGTGAGTATTGAGTTGGTTGCTTTCAAAGCACTCATTAGTGTTTTTTTCCTCACCAAACTCACCAAATGTAGTAAAAATGAAGCCCACCATATTCAAACCAAACCTCACTTGCAAAACAAACATCTCTAAGAAACTTCAACCACCATGCAAGTAAATAAAATGTGAATTTTGATATTTAAAAAAAGACAGTTCAGTGCACGAGACTTCTGTCGATGTTGTGGGTTTTGAACAGAACGTATACGTGATATTATCTTGGCTTTATAGAGAAGTTGTTTCTCGACTTGATCTTCTTACAACTCTATTGTCGTGTCAAGTTGGTTCATAAATTGATTTTATGCCAAAATGGTTCAGTTAGAGTTGAGAGTAGACCAAAATAGATATGTCAGAGAAGACGATTCAGTGCACGAGACTTTTGTAGTTGTGGGATTTGAACATAACGTATGTGATATTATCTTGGCTTTATAAAGAAGTTGTTTCTCGACTTGAACTTCTTACAACTTTATTAAGTCTCGGTCACTTGCATTCGATTAAATATGATCAGATGATCAATTCGGTTCATAAATTGATTTTATTGGTTCAATTAGAGTTGAAAGTAGACCAAAATAGTCCATTAAGTATTGAAAATTGTCCACCAACTGAAACTGAAAATGTGCAACCATTTCCATCTACTGCACATTCAAAATCATTGTTTTGGAGAGTCTTTTGTGAGAGTTGAAGTTGATGATCAATCATCCCAACCCACAACTCATCTGCTTTTTCTCAACATTTAAAAACCTGTCAGTCTTTTAGGTCATGCCTTTAAAGTTAGGGCTGCAATTATAAAAGTAAAAAGAAAGAAAAAATCATACAAATTATTTGTTTCAAATTAATTCAAATATTCGGTTTGTGACATATAATTTAACATTTTATATTTTGTCTGAAAACAACGTAATGACATGGTGTTCACATTGCGATGATGTGGTGTCCACGTGGCAATAATGTGTCGTCCTTATTGACACTATCGTTTTATTTTACATAAAATATGACATTGTGCATCCGCATGTGTGCGTCGTGTGCCATATGTTTATTATGTAAATGAAATCGCATGTTTGAATTCTGTTAGGTTAAGTGAGAGCAGCGTTCAAAAGTCGAATAAGTTTGTTAACTGAGTCATTCTTCCACGCATGCCAATCAGTTGATTTATTGACGGTTCACTTAAAATAAACTGGTTATCAATTAGCTTATTAACGGTTAATTATGTTGAATACTAATACGTCAAATGTACAATATATTTTATAATAGAGCATTTCGCGTTAAAAAAATCACCAGAGGACACTTGTATTTCATAGAGACAAATAGATTTTTTTTTTGGGCTAATGACTCATTCAACCTCCATTTCTAACAAAAAATGAGAGGATAAAATCAAAAGAAATGTAGCTTTAGCTTGACTTAATATGAAGCTTAGTGAAAAATATTGGTTTTTGAAGTGTTGGAGCTAAAAATGTTGACAAGCCAAAATCAGATTCTCTTGGCCTTACGTTTTCAACAACCAATTTTGTCTTGTGCAGTTATATAAATCTATTCTTGGATAGCTTAGCAACCAACCCAAGCTTAAAGATCAAGCTCTGGCTAATTTCTTGGATAAGATCATGTACTTGTCTTGTACATGTTTGTCAAATTCCTTTCACCAACAATGTCTCATGGACTATTCATAGTCCAATTTAATTTTCTCCTATGTTACACTAGATAGAGTTGGTAGTTTTGGGTCATGACAGTGACGAGTTCTTCGCCTCTGCTTATAAACGGGTCGTGTTCGCGTAGTATAACTCGCCCGTTTATTAATCAGATCGGAGATTGACCCATTTAACAAAATAGCAAACGAACATGACTCGTAAATACAAATCAACATCCCCACTTACACTAACCAACACATTTTCGATGTAAAACCTGCAACTCAACCCGAACCACAACGCGCACATGTCGCAGGTTAGGCCTTATCAACCCGAACCACAACGTGTCCTCAATAGTTGATGTAACTAATGATAATAATAATAAAAAAAATCAATGCAAGGGTCAAAACTCAAACGCACGCAGAACACTTAATAAGGACTGAATCCAAAAGGAGTGCGAGTCCAGAAAAGACAATAGCCCATATAAGGATAAAATAAATTTTTTTTAGACCTATTGGTAAATATATTGATCGTTTTATTTTGAACCTAAATATTTAAATATATTGATCGTGGCGTGTCAACCTGCTCATAAACTGGTCATGTTCGTGTTATGTAACTCAATTTGTTTGATAATCAGAAGATTGACCCATTTAACAAAATAGAGAACATTCTACGCGACTCGTAAACACAAATTGCCACCCCGACTCACACTCATGACCACACAATTTCTATATATAAAACCCAAACCACAACCTGCACCTTGTGCGGGTTAGATTTTTCCAACCCAAATTGTCAACTGTATTTATCAAAGACAAGATTGATAGTACACTGAAATACTAAAATAGAATCACTATTTTGCACAACACAAAAATCAGCAAAAATAAGGTACAAGAACAAAACTGAATCTCCACAACAAAACAATAAGGATGACAAGAATAAGAGATTGTGTTCGTACCCGACGATACAAACATAATGTTTTGATGATCGAGAAAGGTGAAAGACGATGGCAGTAGCTCTAAATCAAGAGCTACCTTTCTGTTTCAACGTGATTTTGTCTCCGAGGCTGAGAGCGATCCCTTGGGTTTTACTCCTTATTCTAATATATCCACAGAGCTTACAATCTGCTTGTTTCTCGATACTAACGTTTACCAATGCATCTTCCCCGAAGACACTCTTTGCGTACAGATTAGCAGCAAGGAACCCACAGTCCCCGTCTAGTGCGGATCTGATATGCCCAGCCAGGAAAGATAACAGAAACGGTGAAAAAGATTGTTTAGTCAATAGCTTCAAGGGCCCCGGGAACAGAATACGGGAAAACATATAGAGAAATCAACATGCCATAAACAAAATTTGGAAGCACACAAATGAATGCATAGTTTACTAAAGTAAATTTTACGCTACCCACAAACCTATACATACTAAAAGTAGTATCTGAACATGAGGACCCTCTGTGGACAGCCAATATGGACTGCTAGAATCCATTAGAATACCACATATTAAGATCAACATCAATCTCAGTGAAAATGGCTAAACAAAAAATGGATCTTAGGTAGAGGTGGCAATTCGGATTTCGGATCGGATTTGTTCGAGTTAAGGTTTGACTGATAAAGGCTAATATGATCCAAAAGGGATTCAGGTCCATTCGGATTCAGATTTCGGCCCTCGGATCGGATCAAATTTAGGATTTTAGTGTAAATTGTGCATATTTGCCCGATCAGATCCGATCTGAAAATTGGTCGGATTGGATTTCGGATTCAGATCCAAATTGCCAGCTCGATTCTCGGGGTTCTAAAGTCAAGTCTACCGTCCATTTCTCCCACTTCATGTGCTGGAATATCACTTTAAATCACAGAAATTTGACACAAATGCTGCACTTGGTACAGTTTAATATCGAATTTCTCTGTAACATTATTAAATCACTAGTTTCTTCTTTCATGGGAGCACTAATATGAAGGGCATAAACAAGATACATCATGCACAAGCCATTGATATAGGCTACTAGAGTGTTTTGTTTTAAAAAACATAAAAATCATGAGAATACACTTCATTGTAAACCACCAGTCAAAATAGATCAGTCAAAATGGTATTGTATTTAAGGGATGATGAAGTAATAAATAGTGACATATAATCAGTGTAGAACTTACGGTGGAGTCAGACACTTCATGTTAGTTGACTTGACAATGTGGTTTAAAAAGTCCTTCTCATCTTGAATCACAGTATTTACAGCAACCTGAAAAAGTTTGAAATGTGATCACAGGCAACACAAGTATCATTATCTCACTAGTTTCATTAACAAATAAAGCTACTGCATAACTATCAACCAGATGAAATATCAAGGAATCATTTTCCAATAAACAATCAAAATGGCTTTAACAAACAATCTAACCCTTCAGATGCATAATAATACCTCTTTTTTTCACTTGAGTCATATATAAAATCAACTACAAGAAGAAAAAGATGGGACAAGTAGCCTATTAAGTATGACATATGTTTGAATATGAAAAGCAATGGTTGAGAACTGAGAAGTACCTTGTTCTCCCACTCAAACTCGGCCCACATGGCTCTGAAAGCCACATCAGCACAGGACGCAGGAGAGATATAATCCATTATATCAATATGGATGTCATTGAGAACAACAACGTTCCTATCAAGCACATTTGAAGAATTTTCATACACAATATTGCCAAATATAACTCCAGTTTCGGTTGAGGAAACCTTAATATTTGCCTTTATCTGCTTGCTCGACTCTGGAGCAAGTGTATAGTTCTGTGGACGCTCCACTAGTTTGAGATCACCCATGGTTGCCAATTCCAAACATAAATTCTGGAGGGTCTCCTTTGTTCGATTGATGACAGTCACATCAAGGACAATGTCATAATGATTAACCGTCACATATGCTTCAGCATAAACAGGGTCACTGAATCCTGTGAGCTGAAGAATGCGATTGAGTTTATTTGCATCGTCCCCATCCTTTATGAACTCTCCGGTAGCACGTTTGAGATCATCTTGGACCTCATCTTCCAACTCAAGTTGGCTCATACCCTAGAAAATCATGTGAACAATGAAAAGAATAAGAACTTCAATATTTGGACAAAGAACAGTATAAAGGTAACTTGAGAAACCCGACCCAAAAATCTGCTCAAACATGGTTAATGGAATGTGAATTTCAGTGTGAATCATGAAAGAGTTTAATTCAAGAAATAAATGCATAAAGAGTAATGATAAACCAAAAGGGAAGTAAGATATCAATAAACAAGCATAAAAATGCTGCTCACCTTCCTGCTCTTCAAATGATAGAAATCAATCAAATCATCTGGTTGAGCATAAGATGTCTGATCCTTGGCTTTTCTTTCCTCGGCTTCCCTGAGCTGCTTCTCAGAAAGCATTTTGACAAAACTTTGTCGACAAGACTGCAACCATATCTTTCTAGTCTCATCACCAGTATTGCATAGTAATCTTATGCAGAGGATAATTCTATCATAAGAATCATTATCAATTCCTTGTGGAAGCAATGAAGACTGCCCTAGTTGCAGCATGGAAACCATGACCAATAATGCTTGTGAATGTACTTTGTTCACTTCAGCTCTCAATGGCTGAACCTCTTCCAATCTCAGAACAAGCTTTGTCAGAGTACAGGCCACCACTGCCCCGAGGAAGAAATCACCAGACAGGATCAAAGATCTCAAGTTTCCTACAGAAGCCAAGGATCCTTGTATGACAGTTGGCGGTGAAATGACAGTTTCCAACACAGCACTCTGACTGGCATATGTCCCATCAGCAAGAACCGCAGGCCTTCTAGATGATACAGCCATGGAACTCACAGTATGAGAACTTTTCGAAGTTTCTTGAGCATCCCCTTCCTTTGCTGCAGAATAAAAAGGAACGTCCCCCAGACATTGCTTGATAGTTGCAATCCCACTCTCAACTTCGGAAAGTGATAGACAATACTCACCAATAATCCAAAGAGCACAAGAACACACCCTCGCAGCACGGATTTGATAAAATGTATCCAACAATCTTGTTATAATAGAAACCCGTAATTTCGGGTTTGATTCGATGATCTCGCGCACAAAAACAACCACATCCAAAGCTGAAGCCACATTGGTATCGCCCAAGAAATCCATCAAAAGATGCACAACTGTGCTGGCCACCTCCGGGAACTTAATTGCACAGGAATGTATAGCTTGCACTAACATTTGCCTGTACTCTCCATTCTTCTCATGCTCCCCACTCTGCGTCTTCATCACTTCCTTCTTTAACATCATAACAACCTCATCTACATTCTTAGGAGTAATCAACTCAAGTGCAATGTCAAGTGTTTTCCTCCTAATGTCAACATTCGGGGTCGAAAGTGCTCTAAGTATGTCCATGACCATCTCAACCATGATTTCTCTATGTGAGGTCTTGAGCTCATTGAGCCTATCGAGCAAAATGAGCTTCACATTATTGTCACTTTGGGATAGCAAAAGTTGACAGTAAGTATTTGCCGCATTCCTAATGGCTGTGGGTGCCGAGGACAGTGACACAAGTGTGGTAGCACATTCATATATAACGGCACTTGATGGAACAGTTAGCAACGATACGATAATCTTAATGTACTTCCCTTTCTCATTCTTATTGGTTCTACAAACCTTCCTAATCAATTCTAGCACTACCATTTGAAGCTCCTCACCCCAATCGTTAATTCTATCGATATGTGTAAAGAGATAGGTAATAGCACGATCTTGAGCACAATTGAAAAGCATAAGAAAAGCATTTCTCTTACAGGAACCATCCTGCTCAGTGGACAACACCTTCTCGATGATCTCCGGGGCACTTTCCAGCAGCTGCTCGCCTTGAGGGAGCTTGTAGACCGCCATGACCGCAAGTATCGCGTTCCTCCGAACAAAAGAATGACGGTGCTCCAAATTGGCGAGAATCGACGGAATCAACGGCTCCACGATCTCGGTCTCGTTCAATCGACACAGGAACCGGAGCGTGACGCCGCGGATGTACTCGTTCGGGTGCTGAAGATTGTTGCGCAAGTTCTGGCAAATGAGGATCATCTCCGGGAGGACCTTGCCGCGAGAATCGGTTTTGTCGATGATCTCGAGATAGAACAGCAGAAGCTTCTGGACCGTGTGGTCCTCGGAGGGGAGGACGTAGCGAATGATAGTGATGAAGAGATGCGGGATGGTCTCGCCGTTCAGTAGCAGCATTATGGCTTTCTTCAGGGCTTCGATTTTGGCCTCTTCGTCGCTTCCTTCAAGAGCTTCCTTGATCTCGTTGGCCAGAGCCGGCGTGGCCTTGTCGAAGTAAACCAGAAGGGAACATGATTTCTCCATTTTCGAGAGCTCCCTGACGCTGAGATCTGCAAATCGGGAGCTGGAATTGAATCGTTAGAGCCGATCAGAGCGAGATCTTGAGGTTTTGTGATCGAATCTCGTGAAAATCCCAGATGTTCTTCGAGAAATGAGCAGAGACAGATCTGGTGGATACACGAAGAAGACGAAGATGCAATTGCAAGTGATGAGGCCAATGGGCCTAAACGGTAAACGGATCGGGTCAATGTGATTGAAAGTTGAAGCAAAATAAATAATAAAATAATAAAAAATTTGTATTTAAATATCCCTAAACATGTGCAAGAGTTGCACACATTAGACAAATCCTAATTGGACTGTATTTAGAGCTTGTTTGTTTTCTCTACTTGCTCCTTAAAGGAAGTGCCACATGGGATAAACTTAAAGAAGCTTGGTGCCACGTGTGATGTGGGTTGTTTGGTAAAAAACGGATTTTGGCTCCTTTAAGGAGCAGAACAGTAAAAAGCTCCTTAAATGAGCTGTTTTGGTATAGGAGTTAAACTGCTCTGGTGGATAACAGTAAGTCCTTT
>JAYMSZ010001651.1:0-13779 GCA_036897665.1 Pelargonium citronellum
AAAATTATATATATATATATATATATATTAGATGACTTCGGCTTCCACTACTAAAAGTTCAAACTTGTCGATATAATTTCACTTACATCATTATATTTAGCTCATTTTGTTTCTATTTTTTCGATGTGGGACAATTACCACTTCAGCAGATGAATTTGAACAATTTAGTGCTATATCATACTGATTTGCTAAAATTTTGAATTGGAGATGGTGGAGCTTGTTTATTATTCATGGTGATTACTGGGTTTCTCTTTATTGATAGTTGATGTGAGTTTCAACTTTCAAGTCAATCTCTTTTATTCGACCTGCGCGTGAGAGCCAAGCTCATCTCCCAACAAGATCTTTGACTAAGCAATTAAAACTGTTCCTCCAAAATATGGCATAAAATGGAAATCATGGAGTGGTGGACAAGACTGAAGAAAATTTTAAAAAATATGGTAAATTAAAGAGACACACAATTACAAGATCTTCATTGAAAGTCTTTTAAAAGCTCCAATCTTTGATTTTGGACTTCTAGACAACTCCAAGCTTTGAATGGACACAAATTAAATAAAAATTCTCTCAAACGTGTTTGACGATTCAAGCTTGGTTTGGTTACCACATTTTTATTATAAGACCCTTTTGTTTTGGAACTTGAAACACAGCACATTTCAAGTACTTGGATCAGTTCTGAGATTTTATAGTTCGTTTTTTGAGAGTTTTGAGGAACAAAAGTACCAGAAACAACATGGCAATTACATTGACAGAAGATCAAGTTTCTGAGTTCAGAGAAGCGTTTAGGCTCATTGACATGGACAGTGATGGTATGTTCCTTGTATAACATTTTCCATTTGTTCTTTGATTCATGTGTTGTGAGTAGCTTTTGCATGACCGTAAAACTAGCTGTCGGTTCGGGTTTCGGGTTTGAGAGTCCCAATCTGATTCTAATACGAAAATGGTGCGGGATGTAATATTTAGATAAAGTTTAAAGTTTTACGTGTAAAATGTATGAGTTTATCTGGTTCAACTCGAATAAAAAATTCATCAGGTTTATTAAATGCATACCAAACCCAAAAAAAATGCTTTTGGAGACCTATGAGTTCTAGTCTAAATTGCCTAGCGCTTCTTTAAATTTGTACCCCTCTAATTTTTATGTATTGCATTTTTTTAGGCTTCATGGTGTTCCAAAGTTGGAAGCCTAATTAGTTACGGTTCAATCTTCGTTCTGTACTTTTGAAAATATTATTATTTTGGCTTATGGTGTCCATGACAATGAGTTAGTTTCAATTATTTTAAACCAATCGTTGAATTGAGTTGTGACTGAGTCATCATTTTGACAGGTGAAATTCTAGTGACATGACAATACTCAATTCGATTTGATTTATTGACTTGTTGAATTCAAATTTTACTTAGTTTGACCATTACGGTCCAAAGACTAAACTAGTCCATGTTTCGTGACAATATGTTTTTTTTTTTAAATTTCTCGTAGACTAACTCAACGCTATTTTTGCACAAAGATTATTTTGAGCGCGATAACATATTCACAGATGAGTTAGTGTATAATTTAGTAACTATATGTGTGTAATGTGTAGGGTTCATTACAATGGAAGACTTGGCCACAGTGATCCTATCATTGGATGCAAATCCAACAAAAGAAGAAGTGCAAGGCTTGATGCAAGAAGTGGATGTTGATGGAAATGGTTCCATAGATTTTGGAGAGTTCTTGCATGTCATGGCAAGAAAAATGAAGGTACCAAAAAAATATTAATGCCTATATTTTTCTTTTCTCTAGAAAAATACTTTGTAATTTTTATGTCAATTAACAAGAGTTTTTTTTTTTTGTTATATATAGGAAAATTTGGCAGATGAGCTACAAGAAAGTTTTAAAGTATTTGATAGAGATCAAGATGGGTATATATCACCTCATGAGGTAACCAAATACCCTCCAAAAAGTAATGATATATAGTTATATATATTGAAACATTGGTTCAAGACACATTTATTTTTAGAGATTTTTTTATCCGTCTTACAACTTATTTTACTTGTAAACGAGTCGTGACCTGGCCAGTACTGTACATGTATTTTTCGGGCCAACCGATTAATTACTGATGTAACCGATTTGATGTGCAGCTGAGAATTGTAATGATGAATTTGGGAGAGAAACTAACACATGAAGAAGCTGAACAAATGATCAAAGAGGCTGATATGGATGGAGATGGTCAAGTTAGCTATGAAGATTTTGCCAAGATGATGATGGCATTTTAATTCCTATAAATAATCATTCACCAACACTCATAATTCTTGTAAATTGCATTTACTTTTACTAAATTTTACCCTCTAATTCTGTAAAATTTCTATGGCATCAATGTTCATACTTCATACAATAATGTAAATCTCATATTATCTTATAACTTTTCATTACTCTATAAAAATTCAATTTTATTCATATAGTTTTTATTTGGTTTCACTCTATGCAATTTTGTTTTAAGTTGGTGTAATGCACAAATGAGACATTCAGCTGACATGACAATTCACTTTTCAACTCCAATTTAAATTTTAAGTCATATTTGTACTATTTTAAAATTAATTCAAACTATTGGGTACCATTCGAAACATAAACATACAAACCAATGCTAACATTTTGGATTCCAAATTAGCCGCTCTAGTTCCGAAGTTTTTGGTTTCTCTTTATTAACATTTTAATTATATTTTTTAAAGAAGAAATGCTAAATGTTTTAAATTTTGTATAAAATTTGGTGTACAAAGTGACGTGGCGGATTATATGGCACACATATATATTCATATTTTGTGATTTAAAATTAAGTTTAAACGAGTAACAACCCGATATATATGATGCCATCACCCTCCTATAAATTTCTGGTTTTATAAGAAATATTGTACACGTGACGTATTATAATTTGACAACTCATCAATATAGCAACTGATTTGTCATACTTTTTTTTGACACATCATTTTGTACAATATTATTTTTTTACAAAGTTTAGGACATATAGTGTTATTTTTTTAAATTAAATAAATATAAAATTCAAAAAATAAAACAAATAGCCACAAGCCTAATAATCACAACGGCTACACGGCTGGTTCAGCCACTGCGGTTCACCGAACCTCGGCGACCACTCAGGTCTCCTTGATTTTCTGGCGCGAAAAGGAGGAGAATCTCGCCGTTTCGATGGAGATTCGTGTCGTTTTTGCGAATCGCGAGTGCTTGGAGCCATTCAGAGAAGCTCGAATTGCTGCGGGAGAGAGAAGGGTCTCATACCCAGAGAAGCTGTGGAGTTGGTTTCTTGGTCTTTAATGGCGGATGGGCATTAGGGTTTCGATTCGGTTGGATTCAATCCTTTTTGTTTGTGGGTTTTGGCTGATCTTGAACTGGGATTGACGAATTGTATGGCTCGTGATTTGCTTGGCTCTGATCGCAACATCGAGATGTTTCTTAATCGAACAAAGAGAGCTTTTTCGGTGACTCGAGTCTTGAAGGGTATTGGGTTGTGTACAAGAATTGATTTTGAGCTGGTTCGTAGCTGGACAATTTGTGATCCTACAATCTTCAGACATGTTTGGGGAAAGCTTGGAAAAGATTGTACTGCTGGAAATCTTGTCGGCATTTAGAGGTAATGCTATGTTTTTTAGTTGAACTTATGGCATGTGCTCTAGATTTCATGTTTATTGTTGATAGTTTTGTTTGATGATTCATATGATATTCTTGTTTTACTAGTTGGAGTTTTTTGATGCATTTTAGGATGAAATTTAAATTACTTGCAAGGTAACCTTTCAGTTGTTTGGGAGTCGAAAATGTATCGGTTCTTCCATGTGACCTTATAATTGAGTCGCATAGAGTTCCTTTGAATACTTGCTTATAGGATGTTGAGGTCTTCATCTAGCACGGTTAGCTTAGCCTACACATAATGTCTATCTCGGCCAATTGCTGAATGCCGTGAATGGACAATTATCACATTGTGGTGATTTGCACACTATTGTCTTGTACGAGTGAGTTAGGCAAATATCAAGAGAGGTTTCTGGTTCAGGGTAAATGGACAATCATCACATTGTGGTTTTTGAAATGCCCCTCTCGAGCCAAGAGAGGGAAAGATGAAATTAGTGGACAAGGGCACATCACAAACTAAGACTTCGTATTCTAATCAAAAGCATCCTCACAAGTTCATTTGAGAAATACAATTTTGAAGACTTGTTAGTTCCTTGGGTCTCTATTTTGCGCAGTTAGTTTGTGCTTTGGCCATGGAGGAGATGCCAAATTGTGACTTTTTGAATGACTTTGAGGTGATAGCTATGATTGATATGGGTATTAGGGTAAGTTGAGACATGGTGGTCATAGGTGAGTGTGAGCCTATATGAAGATGCTCGTGTAGTAACCTAGGAATTAAAGTTTGATTTTGAGTTCCTCTAGAAACAACGTCATAGAATTGTTTCAATATGATTTATCTGAATTTTCTTCACACTAATCTTATCCCCAAGGTAGATGATTCAGAATCTAGATAAAACCCATTACTCCGCAGTGAAGTGTGCTTGGGTAAGAGTAGTACCGGGATGGTTAACCTCTTGAGAAGTCCTCGTGTTGCATCGCATCGCATCCCTTTTATGTCACTAAAATTTCTTCTTTTGCCCATAAAAATATAAGAAACTCTTGTTACTAAATCATCGTGTCAAGTGTCAACACTGTTGGTGCCAAGCATACTGCTTTTCTTGCTGCTGTTTGTATTCTTTATCTGTGATTTTGTTTCTATCATGGGTCAAAGTTTCTGGGGTTTTTGTATATGATCGTAAATTCAAGCAAAAGTGAAATTCTGAAGATAGTTCCTTAGAAATATTTATTTCAAGACACACAGTCTATAGCTTCGAGCAACTAAAAACATAATTCATTTGGAAACAAATTAGCACCAAAACATGTGTGGAGATATTAGAGGAAAAGAGAGAAGAAATTGAGCAAATCCAGTATATGATAAGAAATTGCTCTACCAAAATATCCGTAGAAGAAAGACATGTCAAGAAAACAGATATCTAATCCTGAAATCTAGCTATTAACAAAATAGAACTTCAATACTTTGTTATCTTGAGATACCCAAAGACTTGATACAAAGTTGGACTGTTTCATCAAAGGTAGCGTTTGGAGCAAAGCCATTCTCATTACCAAAAGTTCATAATACATACAAACCCGATGAATTGGAATACCATTCTCATTCCAATTCTTGAATAAAAATTCTAATCCAAACACTACCTAAGTGCTAAGTTTCAACTTCGATGCATAAACCTAGTTTTGATGATATCTTTTTCTAGAATTGTTCTCTTCATTATCCTTTTCCTCCTCTGTTCTTTTTGCCCAGTTTGGAGATGGTTAAATTGCTAGCTTTACCCGTGTTATGCCTAGACCCTTGTCTTTACTAAACTCTATCATTCCCTCATTCAATTCCAACTTCCAAGCCTGGACGAAACCCAGTTCCCATGCCGAAGGAACAGGATTTCCTCCAGGTGTGGAAGCGAACGGGGGAAAGTAAGAATTTCATTAAGGTAAGGACCTAGGCATGACAAGGGTAAACTTAACCTCTTAACTGCAAAGTTGGACCTAGACCTCACAATGGTGAGAGTCTCGTTCGTAGAGCCACCCTTATGCTCCAAATGTTTCTTCTTCTCCAACTGCTTCGAAAGAATTTTTTTGGCATGGAGCTAACTGAATGAGGGAACGTCCTCAACCCATTTTGGCATGCGTAGGCGCTTACTTCGATGAAAATGTGGCTATCCCTCTTCCCTATCAGATCACTTGGAGGAAAAGGGTTTTCTATTTTCATGTAGATTAGCTGAGCTGAACTCTTGCCCTTTGTTGTGCGTACGCCCTTAACTTGAGGAAAGTCTTACCACCGTTCAATTTCCAAGCCTGAAGGACAAGGTTTTCCTTCTGTAGATAGCGTGTTTGATCTTTATGAATATAAAGCTCGACCTCTTGAGATAAATAACGAGCGGTGTATCTGGAACTGGTATGCACTTCACTAACCAACCAAGTGGCCATGTTACAGCTGCAATTACAATACAAGTTAACCATTGCCACCAATTCAACCTCGCCGTATCTGCAAACTTCTTCAAAAACTCTACCATTATAACCTGAAGAACAATTGTTATCCCCACGATTCCAATAAACAACCGATTCTTAAGAATACCTTTGAATACATTCTTCTTCTCCATCTTCCTTGCATTGAACTCATTAAACACTTGACAGAGTACAAAAGTATTGAAAATCAAAGTATCCTTTACCTCCAAGGTCACATTGAATATAGACTGACCCCTGAACTGTAAGGTCAATAGAATCGCTATCTGGTATAGAGCTTGAGCTAAAAGATTTCTCCACATTATATTTGTTATGAGTGGTTCAGTGCGGCCCACGGGTTGTCTCTGCATTAGCTCATCCGTGGGTCTTTCTGTGGCGAGAGCCAGCGCTCCCAGTGTATCCATGATGAGGTTGACCCATAAGAGTTGAACTGCTGTGAGCGGGACATCGCCAGCAGAAACAGCTGCTATAAAGTTGATCACTAGAGCTGCAACATTTACAGTAAGTTGAAATTGGATAAATTTCTGGATATTGTTATAAACGCATCGTCCCCACCTCAGAACTGTGGCTACTGAAGTGAAATTGTCGTCCAAAATAACGATATCCGAACTCTCCTTAGCCACCTCTGTACCTTGAATTCCCATAGAAAGTCCGATATCAGCTTCTCTTAATGCTGGAGCGTCATTTGTGCCATCTCCAGTCACTGCCACAACATGACCTTTCTGTTTCAAACACTGTACCATCAAAAGCTTGTCAAATGGGGAAGACCTTGCCATAACACGAATTGTGTCAATCTTCTCCATTCGTTCATCATGCGTGTAGTTTCGAAATTCAACGCCTTCCACCACTTCTCCACTGTTTATATGATAATTGGGTTCGAGTATTCCACATTCTGCTGCTATTGCTTTTGCTGTGAAAACGTTGTCGCCAGTGATCATTTTGATGCTGACTCCAGCAGCTCTGCAAATATCTACTGCTCCCTTGACCCCTTCACGGCATGGATCCTTGAGACCTACTATACCCAGAAGTGTCAAAGCATCTTCTTTTAGCTTTTTGTTGGGAATTCCTTCACTGCATTCCGGCTGATCTTCTGATAAAATTTGCTTATGGGCAAAGGCTATGCATCGGAGGCTGCTCGCTGCCATGCCTTGAATTATTTTCTCAAGTCTACTCCTCTCGTCTTCGTCAATCGACTTCACTGTCCCGTTTCTCTCGCGATAACTCGTACACATTGCCAATATCATCTCCGCAGCTCCTTTCCAGTGCACGTGCTCAGTTCCATCAGCCTTGTTTCTGATTTCAACACCACTTCTTTTCTTCTCCGAGTTGAAGGTTTCAACATGGAGAATTGTATAACTTGGCTTCAACTTTTCCATGTCCATCCCCAATTCCGAAACAGCCCAAGACAGAATTGCTTTCTCTGTTGGACTGCCGGAAAACTCATGAACAGAACCCAAAGATGCTGATTTGTAGACTGTACCAGTTGTATTCAGCCCAACACCTTGATGAAACAATTCAAGGACTTGGGATGAGAGTGTGTTGTAAGTATCTTCTTCGATGGATTCTTGGCCAATCCAAAACTTGGTCACTTTCATCTGATTTAGCGTCAACGTGCCCGTTTTATCGGTACAGATGATTGTAGCTGATCCCATTGTCTCGCAAGCCGGAAGCTTCCGGACCATGGCCTGATCAGCCATCATTCTTTTCATAGAATATGCTAATGTAAGCGTAACAGCCAGTGGCAAGCCTTCCGGTATTGCCACGACCACAATTGTGACTGCAGCAGCAACAATCCGGACCATTGCGTTCACTATATCATCGCTTTTTGTTATCCCACCAACGTACTCTATGTTCCCGTTCTCATCTTTCGTGTTTCCCGTGAAATAACGAATCATCAAGACTGATAAAACTAGAAAAGCAACCGTAAGACCAACCTTTCCAATAGACGACGTGAGCTTGTCAAGGCGAGCTTGTAATGGCGTTCGCTCAGTAGAGCCTTGAGAGATCGAGCTCATCATTTCTCCCCAAGAAGTGCTCATTCCCACAGAAGTCACGAGCATTCGGCCAAATCCATCAGCAATTTTGGATCCCGAAAACAGAAACGGGTTGCTGGTGGAATCAACTTCTAAATGATCGCTCTCTCCCGTCATGCTGGACTCGTCCACCAGCAAAGAATGTCCATCCAAAAACAACCCGTCAGCCGGAACTTGATCTCCAATCTTGAGAAACACGACATCTCCGACCACAATGTCGAATATAGAAACTTCTTGCCTCCTCCCATCTCTCAGCACTTCAACCTTAATGTTGCTGCTTATTTTCGACAACTTATGAAACTGAATCTCCTGTCTGAAATTGCTGGCTGCCGAGACCAACACCACGAGAAACACAGCTACGAAAATGCTCCCGCCCTCATACCATCCTTCTCCCGGACCATGCTCCTTTATCCCGAAACCAAGCGCCAGAGCAGCACAAACCAGCAATATAACAATCGTGGTGTCTTTAAACGCGTCCACCACAAAATAAAACAACCCTTTCGCCGGTTGCCTGTGGTAAGTGTTGGAACCGAACTTGCCACGCCGCAAGCTCACATCCTCCTCATCACCTCCAATTCCAGACTTGGGGGATGTCCCGAGCCCCGAGGCTATGCCAGTGACTCCTCCAAACTCTTCAAGACCCGTCATGTCCTTGTCCTTCACCATTTGCGTAAGCCTCGCTTGATCAATGAAGGAACGGGAAACAATCCCGCTAGCCTCAACATCAAGAATTGAGTAAGGAACACGGGTTTGCACCTTAGAGTGCAAACCCGTGTTTCTCTTGGATATTACATCCTTACCCAGAGAAATCATGGCCCGAGAGAAGTAGATTGCTGCATAAGCAACCCTCCATCGCTTTTGAGCTTTGGTGATCGTTTTTGAAGCTACATCAAGCAAGAATGCACTGTAGTCGTAGCTGCTCGACATTTAAAGAAAGTAGCTATTATCAAAAAGTTTAGGATTGAGAACTATGACAAGAAAAGTTATATAGGCAATAGAACAGAGAGAGCCTCCGTCACAGCTGCCAAGTAGTTTCCTCAGAAAATCCGATGCCAATGGCGGCAAGCAACGACTATGTCATATTATTAAACTCATAAAACTACTTTCTGTACATTTTTTTTTTTTTTGAACGTTGTACATTTTTTTTTTGTTTGTTTCAAAATGTTAGAAAACAACAGTTTTAGATTAATCTTAGAATATTCAGCAACTGTTAGTTTGAGATTGCGTCCGGTGTTTGTTTTAGCAGTAGCACAATGTTTCACATTACAATTGGCAAAGAGTAGCTAATGATTTATATAAATTCTTTGTTCAGATTTGTGAAAAACAGAGGATTTGTTTGTTTTGTGGATGTCGACGAATACGATGTTGCTTGTTCCAAGATTGTGGGACACACGTTTGCTTCAAAGTTCAAACATGTAAAGTTGAAACTCTTTTGTTTTATGGATGCTTTATTAGTTAATGGGATTTTGAAAATTTACCTCTTTTCCACTAATTTTTTGGTCTCATAAAGAAGACCTTTGGGTTGTTAGTCTTTGTCCTAACTTGCTTACCAATTCATTGTTCTTCTAGATATTATCTACTGTGTTACAAAGATGTTATTGGTAATTTATGTTATAATTAATTTTTTTAATATGAAATATAACATTCATGTTATTTACGATATGAAATATGTTAGTTAACTTATAATTTGGTTCATTAAAACATGAAGGTTGTTAAATGACGGAAAAAAAATTAGTGTGAACGTGTATATACTTTGAGTTTCAAATTTAGGAAGGTCATGTGAAATTATTTAATTATTATACCGAAAATCTGTTCGATTTTAGGAGAATGTATCAATGACACATATTCATTACATTATAGAGATCTTAAATTTAAATTTTGAATATTCACAAATCCATATAAGTTACGAAGAAAAACCTCAACTAAAACATTAAGGGTTGAAACACAGTCAAGTCAATAAAGATATATACGTCACTTCATAATCGCAACAATGTATTTGTGAATGTAGAACACTGTTTTAAATGCATTTCTTTCTGCTTTGATTGAGTCTCCGCCTATAATTTTTTAATAATAACTACCTGCTCTCTAAAATTATCTCGAAATTGGGAAGAAATGATCATCGAATAACAAAAAAAGAAGAAGCAATGTGGAAAATAGGTTTCACATTTTCCAATTTCCATGGTTAGTAGTAGAGTTGTCAACATTTGGCAGCTTTCAAGATAAACATAAAACAAAATTGGCTCATCCAACAAGAAACAACTTAAGACTTGAGGAAATTGCCTTGCAATTTCATTTCCTCATTTTAAATAAAATCAGCTAGTCATCGTGACCCCCATTGCCGCAATTTCGTATCACACTTGCAAAAACTTATAGGATTCGCCGTCTTTATCATTTCCTTGCAATTTCGTTTTTTCGGCCGTTGTGCATCTTTGAAATTGTCAAAAAAAGAAGAAAAAAAATCATACAACAAATAATAACAATAATAATATTATTATCAATGACAGTTATCATGCCGTTAATTCTTGTGATTAACAGTTAAAGTCCATGACATACTTAATAGCGACACAGGCAAAATCAATAAGATTTTTTTTTTGTAAAATATTGCAATTTGTTTGTGTACAAACTACATATTTCAACCTATTTATTTTCCATCTAGTTTCCATTTTTGTCTCGTACTTTTACTTGTTAAATGGACGCAGATTTTGCATATTAGTTTGATTAAATTTATTTTTCCATTGATTTTATCATCATTATTGAGTCATCTTATACGCATGACCAAATTAATTTTTCTCACATAGTTTTCCCTTATGAATCGAATTTTAGTAGCTATATTTCTATAGTTTGGTTCTGTCGCGATAAGTCTTCCATTGTTGAAAATTTTGTTGTCCTCTCCAGTTAAAATTTGTTTTCTTTTTTCCAATATGAGTTGATGAGTTTGGTATTGTTGTGCTTCAAATGATTTTGAAGAATAAAATTCTAGTCTTACCATCACACTGTTCGGATAATATTTTATCAAAATATATAACAAGTGGTCGTCCTTGTAAACATTAGAGATATGTGAATATGTTATTATATTAGAGTATAATTTTATGTCAAGTCTATTTTTTTAGAGAATCTGTAATTCACAATCATTCTTAATAATACACACAATAATGATGGGTGGTTGGACTAGGAATTGGCGCAATCACAATGACAACAGCAGTGGGCGTATACGCGGTTACAACACGAGGACGACATTGACTATGAAAAGTAGCCATAACAACCCAATTTTAACACTAACTACATCTCATCACACATCAACGTGTGCAACACAAATCACCTGAAGTTTTTTTATTTCTACATTAGGTCTCAATCAGGCCCAAAAGCTAAATGCTAAGTTTTTGTTGGGTTCAAGTTCACCTATCATTGACCCTTTATGTTACCCAACCTAATTTCCAATCAGGCCGAGCTAGAAATCTGGACCTCAATAAGACACGAATAGTAATCCTGTTAAACAGTTGAACACAAATAAGACAAGTTTAACACGGTAACTAAGGGTCGTGTTCATGTCGAGTTCCAACACTAACACGAATTTCTAGTTCTGCGTAAAGTTCAAAATCCCTGGGTAGGGGTCGGGGGTTGGATAAGGCCTTTCCACCCCCCTACTCTCCTACTCCAAGAGTATGTTCTATTTTCTAGCAAGTATTAACTCCTTCCAATATCAAAAACCTGTTCCTTCCATCAGAGAAGACCAAAAAACAAACACAGTTTTACAACAAAACAATCTGCTCAAGAAATTTTCATGTCACTACCATACTGGATCAGTCCACAGTCTACTAGTATGCTTCTCGTGTTTCACAACAGAGCCTCTGCATATCCCTAGTGATATATAGATAATAAAACACTGAAATATGCATGAAAATGCCAGTAATAGGCTAAGGCTATATGAGATGACTAGAAAAGTAAAGAACATGTCGTGAAACATCTGAAGTGACAGGGAGCACCACCCTTTCCCGAGAAAAAAGAAAGATTGGAGGATACGTGAGTTAATTTGGTAACACTACTAACATAATGAAAATCAAATTTACAATTCAAGACCTTTGTCAATGAGACGGCATCATAGGAAAGAAAATTACTTTCCATGGAATTTACATTCAAACACAAACACTATCACTTCTTGTTTGCCTTGCGCTTCGTTCTTATGACCTCTAAGTAGATCTCACATCCATCTACGACCTTGTCTATATCACCTAAATTCCCCCATAAAAAAATGATAGATCTCACCTTAAAGCAACTAAAACAATATAATCAAAACATGGCATCTCCACCATGGCCACAGCACGAAAATGGGTTCTCGAGAACAGGTATTCAAACTTTGATGAACTAGTCAGGATGCATTTGATTAAAATTCCATGCCTAATTTGTTTTCCGTGTCCACTAATTTTCCTCTCTCCCTCCCTTGCCCTAAGAAAGTGCATTATGAGGACAACAATGTGATACCCACGCCAACAAATCCTTACACGGAGGGATTGATCCCATGAGCTTATTACAAGTGGGTTGTGATGCATTTTTTGTATAACTTCAGGCTAAAAGCAGACCTCAACATACTAGATTGAAACTATTTAAGTTTCCCACTGCCAATATTTTCCTACCAAACGTAATCCTTCCAATTCATTAGGCTTTCACGCTCAATGATTTCAAATTTATATTTATGGGGAATTCTTGAACCTTTAATGAACCGAGCAAGTCATAATATGCATATGCTAAAGGAATTCTAATAGGTGACTCAATGTTAAGGTCACTCAACATGAAAGATTTGATGAGGTAATTCTTGGCTGTTAATATCGTACTACGATACAAACAGCATGCTAGAATCACTAGGAGGTCTGAATTATTAGCTGAATCCTTGGTAATCGATCTATATCACAGTTCATGTTGATTCAGACCATCAACTAATATTGGATTTTTCTAATCATTTGGACCACAAATCCTAGTTACCATAGCAAGTCCATCAACTCATACAAGGTCCAACCAACCTTTTTTTTTCTATATTCACATCAAAGGTCAATACTTATGATTATGTATTAAGTTTCATGTTCACGAGATGAACCTCGATTCAACAACCATGCTCACTATCAACAAGGCCTACAATCAAAGCAAGCTTCTGTAAAAAGAGTCAAACTGGGAATCTACAATTAGCATGCAATGCAGTGCATATGACAAAACTTTAAACTTCAATGATACACATTTTTTACTGCTAGCATAAAAGCCAAGTTCTATTAAACACAGCATCAAAGACATCAACCATACCTCAAAACGCCATCAAGCTTGCCGCTGGTTCTCGTCTTCTTCGTGGCTTCTCTCAAGACTCGCGAATTCCCCAAACAGAAACAACAACAACCAAACCATTTCTCAAACAAAGTTCGGCTCAGCTACACGAATCATTTAGCAAAACTCATGGGATCTTGTAAGTGTACTCAACCAGCGCAAAATCTGATCTTGCACACACCCATTTCCTCGATCACTTCATCACAAATTGCTACATTTGCAGACAAACTTTACACACTTCAATGATCATCAACCTAGAAACTTCTCAATGTTGTTATCAGGGCCAAGCAAATCACTAGCCCTATAATTCGTCGCTCCCAATTCTCGATCACCCAAAAACCTAAAACACAACAGATTCAATCCAATCAAATTCGAACCCAAACC
>JAYMSZ010001652.1:0-13772 GCA_036897665.1 Pelargonium citronellum
CTAGCTTATATATATGTATGTCCATTGATGAAGGTGACGATGAAAGATGGGCACCAATGTCATTAAACACACATAAAGTGAGGTTATTTTGGACCAATATCTTGTCTCTCTCTCTCTCTCTTCCTATTTTGCAAAAGTAACTATTTGTTTCCTATTGGTTTTACACTCTCTCTCTTCCTATTGCTGATGTGGATGGGATTGAAGGAAGAGAGAAGGAGTAGAGTTACCAAACAGCCTCTAAATAATGTTTATTTGTTCATTTAGTAAGCAAGAAAATATACTGTTCAATTTGATTTTTTTCATTCAAAAGTATTAACATGTAATTATATAAATAATAATAACACAATTAAGCGTTGATTATAATTTATTTAAAGACTTAAAAATATTATCATATTTGAGGCCGAAAAACAAATACTTTACGCATCTTAAAATCTAGAGCTAATAATTTTGAATCCAAACCGGTAGGCTTATGCAATTCAATCCGACCTAAAATTGATCCAATCAATTTTCAAATCAAATCAAATTTGTCCCACAAAAATTGTGAATAGGACTGGATAAGACAAGTCTACTCTTTTTATACAAATCAATTTATAAAAAGTGCATATTTATTTGATTCAAATCTAATCTGATCATATCAATTTATGTCAGATTGAATTGTGAATGACTACACGATTTGATTAAAATTGTGTGCTCTAATTATTTATATCCGTTTATTAGTTGTCCAAGAAAATTGTAGTTACAATTACTATATTCTGAAGATAAAATCTCAGTTTAAATTTGAACAAGATCTCAGTTTAACATTAAACAAATCCTTAGTAGCTTATCTGTGGTGAGATTAGTCACTTCTAATAACGATTGAATAATTAACAATCATGATTTGTTCAAAAAAATATTATGAGACACCAGTACACCACATTACATTACGTGGTACAATGTATGTGCGCCTAAGCTATAATAGGTGAAGCCAGCTAGATGCACATGAATCATGATAGTCCTCCATATTTATTAAATCAAATCTTAATAAATGAAACCTAATCACAAAATGATAACAATAAAAATATCAATCATAATTCACTAGTGATATAAACCAAAATGTGGGCCTCTATATATTAACTAGCTTCAAAACGGATAAACAATGATTTTGTCCGCAAAACCCTCATTTGCCTTGTTTAGTACCTATTTAATTGCATAAAAATACATCCAAATGATTCAATTGCCATAAGAATTTTTTTTTTTTGCCAAAGTGAGTGATGTTGATGAGTTACTCATCAGCTGATGACTTTTTTCAATGATTTAAGAATCTAACCGTAACAAAACTCCTTTTTGAGTTTAAGACTGCTAATCAACAATAATTAGCATCTAACTAACCTCAGAGACCTAATAATATGTATATAGAACTTGGTGGGATTTAGAATTAGATTATAAAATATCTTTTACTTTTTGAAAATAATTTTTCTTAATGATTAGAGATTTGTTGATACCAATTTCACATGATAGAGTGAAGAAGAATTTTGAAAAAAAATGAAGAGTTACTTTCTATCGTGTACTTCATAGTTCATACCTTATTAGATTAATATTTTTTAATAAGAAAAACGCTTAATACATTTTATAATTACTTTATTCATGTAATTGTTTGTGTAAACGGACACACAAGGAGCGTCGAGAGAGAACCAGAAATTAGGTAACAAAGAAATGCGATGATGAGCCAGTTCTCCCATTGTGTTGTATTAGAGAGATCGAGGAGTTTAATTTTCTATGATTAAAAGTATTGTCTCGATTGAATATCAATAAAAGTGAAATGCATTTTGAAACATAAATAACTTGTTGAACTACTCTTATGTTCAAGCGATTTAACGTCGTTGATTCTTTTGATAGTGTACATCAATCGTGATATTAAGAAGAGGTCCACGTGTCAGCTTAGGTGGATTGTCACACGTGTGATGGTGATGTTGTAGATGAAGATGGAAATGATTAGCTAGCCAGTTGAAGTTGAAGTGGTTGTTAACCAGTTAATTAGAAACTGTATGAGAGCCCCATGTTAACACCAATTTTCTGGTAGCAGTTGACATCATCTCATTAAACTCTTTAGGTGCCAATGGGATACATATATATTTTGTGAATTGTGATGGGTCCATTTATTCTCAATTAATGAATGGTAGGATATTATTATTTATTACTCCTAATATTCAATACCAAGCAATGAAGTTCACAACTTGATTATGCTACATTTTCTTTATTGTATTTTGTAGTAATTTTGTTTGGCCTAACTTTATTATAGTGAATAAAAATAAAAGCCTAAGCTAGGAATAGGATACTTAGTTTGTCTTGGCTCATTCTTGTGCAACATGGTTATGGTGCCCATCAACAAAGATTGTGTGGTTCATTGTCAATAATAGTGTAACATCATATTATAAATTCTACCATTTTGAGAGTATTTAGTTCATTTGAAATTTTTTTCAATTAATTACTACATTTATAGCTTTTCGGGTGCTTTATAGTTACTTTTTTGTCGAAATAGATATAATCTTATTTTTCGTGTCTTTTTTCATGAAGTCGGATTTGGACCACGCTTGAGCCTTGGCCTATTGCTTAAGAGGGCATGCTTGTTCAAAGCAAACTCATGGAAATGGGCGATTTTAAGAGGAAAACATGATGGTAGATGGGCAGATAATGAAGCTAAATGAAGCGTTCAAATGCATTATCGTGAAGTTAATAGTAAAAAAGGTAGTGCTTCAAATCAAAAAGAATTATTCCTAGGAGTGTGATTTGATTGGGATACGAGTCGGGTATCAACAAAATGACAACTTGTGGGTCCATCCTTTAATTTAATCGCCAAATGTAGATGTTGTTAATAACATTCTCATTCAAAGATATTGCAAATTCGCAATCTTTGGCAAAGTAGAATCTAGACCGATTATGGAGTGAGTAAGACATCTTAGGGAAACTATATATACTAGCTCTCAATAGGTTTAAACGAGCAGTATGACATTCGCAGAAGTAAAATGGTGATTTACTTGTCTCAGTTTCATTCTAGAATGACGTTTCAGCCTAAACATTTATTAAATAAGTGTCTCAGTTTCATTCGAGAATGACGTTTCAACATAAACATTTACTAAAAAAGTGTCTTAGTTTCATTCTAGCATGACGTTTCGGCTTGAAATTTATTGAAGAGGTGATCACATCTATATAGACGTTTGTAAGCCTCTTGACTTCAAAAATTATATGATGAATCACTACCTTTGCGCTGACGTGTCGGATGCTTGGTTGATATCCATCTATACCTTTAATCATGACATGGTTCAGAAGGAAGAAATATAATAAGTCATCTTTACTCAAAGTTGTGAAGGAGAACCAATATAATTAGAAGGTTCATCGATTCGATTCATCATGCGTTCTCGTGTGACATTTGAATTCTCCTCATTTTTTTATAGAGAATTATTATCAGTTTCATGTTGTAAAGATGGTTAACTATGATGAAGAGTCTCATCGCACATTGTTGGCCTTTCTCAAACCATAGAAGAGCCTGAATTTTGAATTCATTTCCTACGAATCAGGATTACATTTTTTCGTTACAAAAAATGTTGGCAGATTAAAGTAGTATGTTAATTAGAAAAATGTTATATGAAACCGTATTAATGTGACGATTTATTACCAACTATGGATAAGAATAGAAAAATAGGAGTCCAAGACTCGGAAAAATGGAATTCAAGATTTTTAGCTAAAGTGAAATCTATTTGACTCATAAATAATGACGTGAGAATTTGGTAGCATGATTGTTGTTTAACTGCTACAGTGGATTACATGATGGACAATAAAAGAACAAATAAGATGTCTTACCGTTGACATGTAATTTATGAATTACAGTTACATTACAATTTTTTATTTTTATTTTTGCATAGCAGTTACATTACAATTTAAATTGTGAGCTTAATCGAAAGCTTCCAAAACCACATATGTAATAGTAGTATGTTCTAAGAATTCACAAGTAGAATCGAATGTGCCCAATTCAACTTGTCCATTTCAGCTCCAACGCCAAATCAAATGGAATCACACACCTTTTCATGCAAACACAAGTCTTAAAATAATCCAAAAATCTGCTAAGCCACCACCACGTAGTAATCTCATTTTTGTCGCTCTGCAACCTTCTCCCACTACCAGACGCCATTATTCTATTCAATTCCATCTCTATACGTACATCTCACATTTTAAACAAAATCGATTCTTTTTTCTCTATTTCAAATACCCATCACACCATTGTTGCCCATCTCTCTCCTTTTTCTCTTTTCTGGAGAAAAAAATTCTCTCCCAACCTTGCAAGCAAGCAAGCAAAGCAGCTTTCCTTTTTGGCTCCTGGGTTTCTGTGCTTCTTCTTCTTCTTCTTCTTCTCATTTAGATCTGCTTCAAAAATGGGCTTCTCCTCCACCGACCCACTCAATGCCCATATTGTTTCTTTTGCGGAAGCGAAACCAGAGCATCACAGCGACTACAGTGAGCTCAGAATCAAACCCATTCGCAGGAAGATGGTTTTGGAGCTTGGGTTGTCCTGTTTTCTTCCGGGTCTTCACAGGTCCTCGAAAAGTCCCAGCCTTGGAGCTGGGGATGATGGGAACAGCGACATCCACAAGAGCAAGACCAGAAATTTGGAGCACAACAAGGCGTGGTTGCTCGCGGAGGCTGGTGGGTGCGGCGCCGAATTGATCAATGCCGATCCTCACTCCACGCACTCGTCGTTCCGGTTCAGTTTCTGCTCTCAGGTCGAGCTCGAGTCCATGAACATCACCTCCGCCACAGCTGCAACTGTTTTGATGGTCAATTTGGATAATGGGTTCATCGAGTCTCGTGCCCAAGAGCTCCAATGGCGGAGAATCGAGTCTTTGGAGAGGAACATCTCTCCTGTGGCTAGCACTCTCATCAGGTTCAGCTATGGTGAAATTCTCTCGGCTACTCGCAATTTCTCGAAAGGTACACAACAATTTGTTTTTGATTCCGATTTTATGTGTAATTGAAGATTTTGGAGCTGAAAATATTTGATTTTGTTTGATGGGTAGGTAGAGTTTTGGGAAGAGGAGCTTTGAGCTGTGTTTTCAGGGGGAGAGTTGGGATTTTGATGAATGCTGTGGCGATTAAGCGGTTGGACAAGGAGGACAAAGAATCTTCAAAGGCATTTTGTAGAGAATTGATGATTGCTAGCTCTCTTCAGAACAGAAATGTTGTTCCTCTTTTGGGATTTTGTATTGATGCTGAGGAGGGTTTGTTCTTGGTGTACAGATATGTCTCGGGTGGAAGCCTAGAGCGCCACTTGCATGGTATGCTTTCTTGAGTGAACAATTTGTTTTGAATTTTATGAATTCGCCGGTTTTTAATGTACCCATTTGCAGAGAAGAAGAGGGGAAGAAAGGGTGGATCGATACTTCCGTGGTCTGTGAGGTATAAGGTTGCGATCGGTATAGCCGAAGCTGTGGCCTATTTGCACAATGGAACTGAAAGATGTGTTGTTCACAGAGACATCAAGCCCTCAAACATTCTTCTTTCTTCCAAGAAAACTCCCAAGGTTAGATTTAGGTCTGGTTCTGATGATTCATAATAGGTATATACATCTAGATGATGATTATAATGTGTGATTTGACAATGGTGTTTGCAGTTGTGCGATTTTGGATTAGCGACATGGACATCTGCTCCTTCAGTCCCTTTCCTTTGCAAAACTGTCAAAGGAACTTTTGGGTATGATATCATGAAACTTGCAAATGAAATTTATTCTTCGTCATTGTTCATTTGAGTATGAGTCTGGTTTGTGAAGCTATCTGTATATCTGCAGGTATCTGGCTCCTGAGTATTTCCAGCATGGAAAGATATCTGATAAAACAGATGTTTATGCCTTCGGCGTGGTTTTGTTGGAACTAATAACTGGCCGGAAGCCTATTGAAGCCAAAAGCCAGCCAGGAGAAGAGAACCTGGTCGTATGGGTAGGTTAATCCTCTGCTCTAATTTGATACAGTTAATGCGATAAAGGATCTTCCTTATAACCTAGGGTTTATTGTGCTAAAGTTCGTAGAGCTGCATAAGGTACTCTATTCCTCAAAGATCAATTTCAGACCACTTATGTACAGCATCATTAGTTTCTTTTCATTTAATGAACGTTTTCATGACATGATATGGTTCTAACATAGAGGTCATAGGTTCGTTTGTGGTGTACACTGTCTTGGAACTCAGTAATTATTATGATAATGAGTACTAATTTAGATTTTCCTTTTTTTTTTATCCCTAAAAAGTAACTGCTAATGTGGTGTGAATATTGTCATATATGTGGCACTTGCCCGCCTTTATTGACGATTTCCTATCATAATGTAATTTCTCTTTCATTTCTAATTATAATTATGTTCCATTGGTATTTGTTTGGCCTTTCAAATGTGGAAAGACTAAAATTTATTGGTCACCATGTGTTGTCCCAACAGAAATGGATTGCTTGCTGCAAGTATATATTTTTTTTTTGATACAGAAAGGTGCCGAAATCCTATCTTGCAATGGCCTAAGGAATCTATACAAGACATATATATACAAGCTTGAACAAGAAATCAATAATGCACCTTACTGCACCAAAGTGGTCTCCTACACCACCACCACCAAGGATGTGTTGAGTGAGGATCGATCCTGAAACTTCATCCCACTCACACAACTAGAATAACCAACTGCGCCACCCTTAGTGGTTGCTTGCTGCAAGTATTGTTGGGACTTGGGACATGAAACTACAATACTATAGTCTTAAGTAATGAGGATTAGATTGTTTTCCACTTAACCTGATAACACGACAGCTTTGTCCTAAACAAATGTCTAGTGGGTATAAACACTATTTAAAAAGTTGTAGAAAAATGTATCTAACTTTTTTTTTTTTTGTAACGCACATATCATTCTTTTTCAAATTGCAGTATTCTCTCCAACTTCATAAAATTATTAGATTGTGAACTTCTGACACAAGGGAATAGGGGAGGGTAACAGGGGATATTTAACTAGAAGTATAAGTACTAAACTTGATCATGTATATGTAATATTCCACGACGTAATTCTTTTACTACTTCGAGCTAGAAAGCTTTTAGGGAAAATCTGCTTATGTATATGAAGTATCTATAATATGGAAAGTTACTGCTCTAGAGTGTTTCCTTAAATTTTCCATAAATGATTTGTCGCTTGGAATTTGGAAATTTCTCCAACTTGCCAGAATGAATACAGATTGGTAATTTGGTTGGTGTAAAAATCAGTCTATTCTATTTCTTACAATGAAACTTAGATTTTTATTGTCTTTCTTGCTGAAGGCTTCTTTGTCTCCATCTTAGTGCCAATTAATAAAAGCATTTTGCTTTGTTTTGGCAGGCAAAACCTCTGTTGCATAAAGGAAAAGGATCCATCAAAGAATTGCTTGATCCACGTCTCAAATGCACTTCGAAGAATTCAAGTCAAATAGGCCAAGTAATTCTAGCTGCAGCTGCATGTGTAACCAGCGAAGAATCCCGGAGGCCAGACATCAACGGGATTATTTCAATTCTGAAAGGTGAAGACGAGGCTATCTGTCTTAAAAGGAAGAAGTCAATCTTCTTAGGGAGTGGAAGCTCTATCGATCGAAACCCTCAATTACAGCAGACTAAAAGTGAGATGAGGAGTCACTTAGCTTTAGCCATGCTAGGAGTTTCAGAACTTGAGGATGATGACCATCTTTACGGCCGTTGATGCATCCCCAATCCCATACATTTTTTGTCCCAAGTGCTTGGAACTAGAATTCATGATAAAGAGTGTTAGAAGGTGTAAATAGAGAAAGGTTTGGTGTGTACAAAACATCCATTACCTGCCCCCTTTGTTGAATTTATTGAGAGTTATTGAAATTGGGAGTTTTATTCTTATAGCTTAAATGTGAAACCTGATGATGAGAACAAACATTATGCAGATTGTTGAACATAATACAAGTTTTCATTAAAATAGCTGCAGGTACTAGCCCTATGAATATCATAGATGAGTGGTTATGGAAGGAAACAAGAAAACTAAAAGATCTTAGCAACATCCTTGATTAAGCCACGGTTGGCATTGGCAAAATCTGTGAACTCCTGATAGGAAATGTAGCCATCACCATCGGTATCCAGCTCCGCCATCATACGCGAAACTTCCTCTGGGGTAACGGACCCTAGCGTTTTCAGTGATTCTCCCAGCTCTGATGCTGATATTTTCCCGTCCCCATTGGCGTCAAACCGCTTGAATATCCGCTCGCGATCCGCCAAATCCTGTGCTTCATCATCAGACATTTTAATTTCTCTTTTCTCTTTATTGTACCTCTTTCGTTTCTTTTCCTGGCTTTGTACCAGTAATGTGATGACACTGTATAAATATGGAGTTTTTGGCAAATTTTTGTGATACTTGAGTTAATGGATTACAATTTAAAGACATTCATTTTTTGGATATGGAAATGTATAAGGTGATCCTCCAAAGTAGGTAATGGATGTGCTTGCTTTGCGTTAGAATCGGATTCCCATTATCTTGTTTTAGCAATATTTTTATTTGGACCTAATTCAACCAATTCTTTTTCCTTCATTTCTCAACTATTTGTCCCTTTTGAATACTGGTCCGGAGGTTAGATTTGCATCATTTTCATTTTTTTAGTGCCCATAATTTAATTTGAGATCTAAGTGGTTAAATTAGTTAACAAGTGATGAATATATGAATTAAAACTTTTGTTCGAGAATGAGAATATAAAATTGGAATGAGATTCTCGTTCTCATTCTTGGTACATTATCATTTTAAAAATTAAAATTTGTGATAGTCAAAGTAGTGGTTTATATGAAAATGCATGCGAATTTCGGTTTTGGCATGCTTAGGTCAAATTACATTTCAAGTGTACGATGCACACAAACGAAATCTGAGACAGACTCGACTATGGCATGAGCTAACAAGGACAAGCTAAAAACCGAGTATAAAAAGAAACATTATGGACATCATCATCAACTAAACAGCATAAATCCCTCAGCAGAAATGGTACATACATTGATTAATACATGAGGCCGGAGAACCTGCAGAATTTTCAACTACTTTTGGCGGCAAGGAATCTAGGAACAACATGTTACATTCCAATTATCTTAACAGATTCGTCCTTGTGCGAGAGCCATAGCATGGATGGCGATCATTATTCCAAAAAATGGGCAAGGAACTCCTGAGGGAACTGTGTAATTTACACAGATCTGGAAAATAACGAAATACTAGGCTGTTGCTGTCTTGAGCATGGCATTTAGGACAGCTTCTTTAGTAGGGAGAGCTGGAATTGCACCTCTTTCCATTACAGTCAATGCACCACAAGCATTGGCAAATTTTAGGGCATCTCTTAGTCTGTCTTCATCCTACAAGACAAAGCCAGATAGTTATTTACATTGTCATTTGTCGTGGTAGTGAAAATCTGAAAATATGCAGGCACATTCACAGGCCTTAATCATATTAGTTTGAACACAACTCTGATTTTACTCATGAACATTGAAAATTATGAAGCACAGAAATGAACAAGAGGAATAAGGTGGTAGAAGGAAGAAAAGAAACAGTGGCACCGGCCACCGGTACAACTAGATTTGGAAATTTGGAGATAACACATTGGTAAACTAATTTAGCATATTCTTCTCTATTTCTTCACTCCAATATAAAAACACTGCATAGAATGTGCAGATCAGTGGTTGGGTTTATATCAGAAAAATGCATTTACTTCAGTAAGAGGATGGGTTTGAGGGAACAAGAACCAAGTAAACGATGATTTAAAGAAAGATCATACAAAAGGAACAAAAAAAAAAAAGAAGAAGCAAAGAATAGAAATGGCTTACTTTATGCCCTTCATTTTCTTCTGTTTAAAGTATAATGTCATTAGAAAATATATCTTCTTTTGTTAAGTTTATACAAATTTAGGGCATCGGAATTGAGTTTATTTTTGCAACATGGATAACTGACCAACTCCGTCCCTTGCTTATAATAGTAGCATAGCAATTCACTGATTCGTACCACTTGATTAATTGAGACCACTAATATACAACCAAGCTGTGCATACACTCACCACATCAATTTCATCAATCAACAAAAAGAACCTTATCTTGAATTATATTGAATGATGAAACTTTAATAAGTTAGAATAACCCAAGACGGTTGAACATTTGAGAGTGAAATCTCATCTTATGAGAGAGGTAACGGAAAGGGGTGTGCAATGTATAAATGTTATAGTTTCACCACATATATATAATACCATGTCAGCAAATTGACCTAGAAGAAAAAATACCTGAAGTATGGAGAGATCAATAGAAAGTTGTGATAATGTTCCAGCCACAAAGGCATCCCCAGCACCAGTGGTATCTACAGCATCCACCTTTAAACCCTGGACTCTCCCACTGAACTCCTGCAATAACAAGAAGTAACCACCATGAAATAACTAAGTGAGTATGTTCCGATCTGGGAAGTAATTATTTTCCTTAAGGAAAGAAGAAAGATTTTGAAGTTTGTTCACTCTCAAAAGGAAGGATGCTCTGAAAAATAATTAGATCATCTATTATTAACAAGAAGACTAAAGTAACTAGCTAATGCTCAAGTGTAAATTATTCTAGAAAAAAAAAACGGTTGAGAATAACAAGGCAAATGGTTGCACATAGATCTACATGTGCGCATGGACCCAGTGTGCAAATTTGCTTGCAACACACACAAAGAACCAAAAGAGTATTATATGGAGACTCACCTTGGTGTAATACCTGCAACCTTCTGCACCTTCAGTGACAAGAAGCAATTTTAGATTTGGATGGTACAATTTGCGTACAACAGCTTCATCATATGGATCTTCTCCTTTGGTCAAAAAAGATATCTCTTCTTCGCTTATCTGCATATTACTTAAGAGAAATAATCAGAGATAGTATATCCATTTAGTTTGGCGCTAAACTTTACTGGTTAGTTTGTAACTTTGTATGAACAGGAACTTTAAATAGCAAACTCAAAGAACATAATATGCAGGTTGCATCTGACATGGATACCTTTATAATATCTGCAGTCTCCCATATGCTCAGAATACCTTCTCTAGCACTATCAGCAGAAGGCCACAAAGGAAGCCTCAGATTAGGATCATAGGAAAGAACCACGCCCGCATCTTTTGCAGCTTTCGCTGCTGCAATGTGAGCTGACTTGCATGGTTCTGTAATAAGGCTTATAGAACCATAATGGAAGATTTTTGCCTGCCAAAAGATGGAAAACAAAAGGTTCAAAAGATATTTCTAACTTCAACCGGCTAATGAAAAAAATAAACTACTGAAATGCAGCTAGTTGCATTGATATAGGTACAGGTGTGGTTCCTCTAAACATATAAAGTAGTTTATAATCCACACGTACAATACGTTCTTCTAGCATAAATTAATAGATGTTTTCCATCTCCTTGACTACTACCAACAGTAATCCATGCATACCTTCGTAATTAAATCAAAATCAAGTTCAGCTTCTTGAAGCAACATATCAGCACTTGGATTACGATAGAACATAAACTCTCGCTCCCCATCACTCCTAAGTGTAACAAATGCTAACGCAGTTCGTGCACCAGGATCAAATCGCATGCCTTCGTAGTTCACATTATTCTCCTTTAATATATCAGCAAGCATGTACCCAAATTCATCTTCACCAACCTGTGTGACAGAAATTTTTTTTAATGTACCATTTTGAACATGGAAAATATATATAGATCACTGGATATGGGACTAAAGTCAGTAAATATTACACATGTGATGAACAAAACAAGGCTATGCAAAGCTGAATAAATGGATCCAGCCAAAAGCAAAGAATGGAAAGAGGGAAAAGAACTCATGGAGAAGACAAAACCAAAATCAAAACAGCTACATGATTATGTAAATATGTAATCACTGTAATTGATTATTTCTAAAATCCACAATGAAAAAAATACAAATACTATCTTAAGAAATTACCTTTCCAATAAAAGCTGATGAGCCTCCAAGACGAGCTATGCCAACAGCAACATTAGCCGGTGCACCACCAGGAGCTTTTTTGAATGCTGGGGCATCAGCCAATGAAAGTCCACTTATAGTTGGGACAAAGTCAATTAACATTTCCCCAAAACAAACAACAAGGGGGGATTCCTTTGCTTGAAGTGACCCATCACCAGAAAATGCTTTTCCTACAAAGGAAAGGAAAAAAAAATTAAATATGGAACTGATAGTAATACAATCTTTTGTTATTTAATTAACACTCCATTAGTCCCAAAACGAGTGTTCACTATATTTTGTTATACTAAATTAGTGATGCATAGATCACCAATAATATCCCTAAGATAAGATAGTTAGAATCCCTAGGTTTCTTACAACAAAGCCATGTGGGGTTCACGAGTACAAGTTAAGCACTAATCAAACCATTCTTAAATTTTGCAAAAAATGGAAAGTGGACACTCATTTTGAAATGGAGGGAGTAGATCAATAAGCAACACAGTAAATAATTAAAAATCACTAATATGAAAAGTCCGGTAATCAAGTATCTGTGCTCCAAAGCATGCTTCAGATATATTAAACACTAAAGCTCAAATAGGGCTGGCCTTCAACAAGTACCACTTGCACTTCACTTAGCCATTTCACCAGCACACATGTTAACCATAAAAATGAAAACATAGCAAACATTTTGTCAAGAAAAACAATGACTGATAGGGATGGCACAAAATCATACATTGCAATAACTATAGCTCACAAAACTTGCACTTTTCTAACAATTTGGATATTGGATTAGTAAAATTATTCCAAAAATAAACCATAAATTTTGAGAAAGTGTAATAATATATAGGCAAGTTCACAACTGTGTATAAGTTTCGGTAAAAAAAAATTCTGTAAGCACGGCTTTAAGAGGAACACGTCGTTTTCTCGTCGTTAAGGAATAAGTAAATCTTTAACAACTTAAGAGGTTAAGATTAGTGTTCAGTTAAACAAGTAACTGAAACAGAGAAAACATGTCAGAATCTAACACATTTTCCAAGTTTGCTGAGTTTCTCTTCTGATTTCCTTCTATCTATTGGTGCCATTTAGTGATTGTTTCCAAGTCTGTCTTGCTGAACAAAAAGTACGGCATATCTTGACAGTATGAGATTGATGTGCAGCCAGTCTATGTGACTTGACTCTTGGAAGAGGTGATTGAGTGAGCCTGATTGTGTTGTAGTCCAGTTGTAATATGCACACATCAGTCTAGACATTCCAATACCATTGTAAGCAAATTCTAGGTTACCAAGAGTTTGACATCTAGTTGATTCAAAGTGTTGGAATATAATATTAAAGTATAAATGATGACTTCAACAATCAGGTTTAATTTTTAATTGAGTTGGTTCTATAACATGGTATCAAAGCATGTGTGACCTTGAGGTCACAAGTTCGAATACAAACACCCCAAAATGTATAATTTCTCAAATATATCTTTGGGCTTCTTGTCTTCTTTCTTTGACTTTTCTACATGCCTCTTTTGTTATGAGCTTCTTGTCTCATTTCTTCTCTGCTAACTACGCTCCACACGTAAAACTATAAAATAAAAAACAAAATACTCTTATCTATCTTTCATCGGTTCACCTGCAAAAGTTATAATAAAAATGGGCTGGTCTCGATATCTATCTCTCATCAGTCCTGCTGCAAGTCCTAATGGGCTTGCACTTAAGGGGACATGTTGGAATATAATATTAAAGTATAAATTAGTACTTCTCCAATTAGTTTAAAGGGGAAAATACAGATAGCCCCTTTGTGCGATGCTAT
>JAYMSZ010001653.1:0-13768 GCA_036897665.1 Pelargonium citronellum
TGGTTTGAGGGAGAGAGAGGCTGGGAGGCGGAGGCGGCGATGGTTGGGAAGAGAGAGGGGGAAGAGAGAGATGATGCCACGTAAGCTAGTCCATGTGGCTGCCACATAGGCAATTTTTGCCATGTCAGCATGCCAGCAAGGCGTTTCACGGAGAAATTGACGGAATTGGACGGTGGTACTAGATTAGGTACAAAATAAAAGTGTAGGTACTATATTGGGTGCAATAAAAGTTTAGGTACCACATTTGTATTCAGCCCAAAGTTTGGGTACTATTTTTGCTTTTATCCCATAGAAATACAATCAAATCTTTTTTCATAATAACGATCAAATTTTTTTCATAACAATTAGTCAATATTAATAAGTTATCAAATTATATTATGCACTATAATAATTAAAATCCGAGTAGAACTGAGTACCCAAACTAGTTAATGTAAGAGATACATGATTCTGTAATATTAATTAATTAAGTTTAAAATAATGAATAGATGCATTGAGACATCAAAATCCAAAACAACCAAATATTCATCAAAGTTCATAAAAATAACAAAATAGAAAAAGTGGTGAACTGAAATAATATATTTCAAAATAAAAATTATTGAATCAAATGCAAAAAATAGGTAAAGCGCAGCACATTGTACCAATTTAAGAGTAGTAATAACTAATACGACATGAACACTCATAGAACCAATACATATAACCGACGAAAATTAACCTGGATACCAATCCCAATCCCAATCCCAATCATCTAAATATCATAACAAACATAACCGATCTTCTAGAATTTATTTATTTATTTTTTGACAAATCTTCTAGAAATTAAAGAACCGTCAATATAGATAATTTCCTCAAGTAAATTCATCAGATTTCTAAATGGATAAGGATTTAGGACTCTAATTATCTATATATAAACCCTACACTTTCTCAATCAACAATAGTTACTCAAACTGGTAATAACCATTATATATACACATATAAACCTAAACCTAGCTAATAGCTCTACAGTGCACACTACACTTAGTTCTATATATGGCAATGGTAATGGTGACATCAAATCCATCAATGGCGGCTCAAACAAGATCGGCTTCTCTTCCGGTAGGCTATTGTTTCTGTCCTTCGGACGACGAGATCATCCTTCATTTTCTTTACAAGAAAATAAAGGGTACGTTGCAAGACTGCAACGAAATCACCGACTGTGACATCTATGGAGATACGGCGGAGCCGTTGATCAACGTCGACAGTGATACGGCGGTGATGTACTTCTTTACACAGTTGAAGAAGAAGGGCACGGAGAAAGGGAAGAGGTGGGATAGGGTTACGAAGAGCGGCACATGGAAGACTCAGAGAGATGATCCTATCTATTGGCGACGTAAAGGCAAAGGACACATCGGATCCAAGAGAAGTTTCAAGTTCATCCCCAAGAACAAACAAGATCCAAGAATCCGAGGTTGGATCATGCATGAGTTTAGGGTTGATGGCCAACTTCTTCAACATATTAAGGTACGTATTTATGTTGATTTATATATTTTGATAAGTAGCTAGGGCTTGCATGGATCATATAGTTAATTAATTGATTTGGTTGCACTTAATTGCAGGAGTCTGAGAATAAAGATTATGTGGTATGCCGAATCAAGAAGGATAGAGAAACCAAGAAGATGATGAAAGATTCTTCTTCTTCATGCATTAATAATCATGATCAGCAACAGACTTGTAATGATGGTAATGTTGGGCAAATATTTGATCAGCAAGGTACAGTACTGATCAACAACTCTGACAATTTTGGTATCAGCCCAGCTGAAACAACAATTAATGATGATGATGATCATAATGCAGCAGCAACAACAACAACAACACTACTTGATGATCCAGATCAGATGTGGGTGAAGCTGCAAGAGATTGAGCAAATGTTATTGAATGAGAAAGCACCAGCAGTTGAATATCAAGATGGAGGAGCAATTACATCAACATCAGGGCTGCAGAATATGGAATTTGGACAAGCTCCTCTTGCTTGTAATTATTATGGTGATCAACACTACATGCAGCAACAGATGGATTTGAATCCTAATTATATGATGGAGCAAGAAGCAGCAGCAGCAGGACAAACTACTAATTATCAAGAGATATTGATGATGGTGAACTCAGATGAGGAGCAACAGACCTGTAATGTTGATGATACTATTGGGCAAATGGATAATCAGCAAGGTGCAGTACTCAACAACTCTAACAATTTTGGTATCAGCCCACCTGAAACAGCAAATGATGATGATGATGATGATGATCATAATGCAGCAGCAGCAACAACACTTGATGATCCAGAGATGTGGGTGAGGCTGCAACAGGTTGAGCACATGTTATTGGATGACAAAGCAACAACAGTTGATCAAGATGGAGGAGCAACACCAACATCAGTGTTGCAGAATATGGAATTTGGACAAGCTCCTGATCTTGCTTGTAATAATTATGGTGACCAACACATGCAGCAGCAGATGGATCTGAATCCTAATTATATGGAGGAGCAAGAAGCAGCAGCAGGACAAACTAGTAATTATCAAGAAATGATGATGATGGTGGACTCAACAGCAGCAGATGAGGAGCAACTACTCTTCAACAATGATCATGTCTACACACCATGTTTGGCCAAGGAAGATGACATGGCAGCTGGAGCAGCACCTTATAATGATGGTCAACAAGACAACACTATATTGTTTAGCTTGGAAGAGCTGGACATCCTTGGGAAACTGTTGTACTGACAACACAATCTCAAGCATGCATGCATGCAGTACTGAAAGAAATGGGAAAGACCTTGTGTAGGATCTGTTGATCTCAACTCGATCGTCTTTGTATGATACAAAAAAAGAACTACGTGCGGCTTGATCTCCTTAATTTAGGGGTACGTAGAGCAGCCCTTATAATTCATTTGGGTCCAGCTGTTGTAATAAAATAAAAAAAATTCTTCTTCTTTACCCTAACTTTAAACCAAAGTACTGCTGTTATCTGCTGCTTGTTTGAATCTTTAATTTAGTAGCTGTAACAACATTGCTAGCTTGTCTGTGGTGCCATTGAATATAGTTACTACTCATTTGCTTGCGTTCCAAGTAAACATTTATACAATGCACACCAATCCTATGAAGTATATATATATCTCCTTTTAATTTGATCATTTCTCATGACCCAATATTAAATATTGCAACTTAATTTCTGCGGTGCCATTGAATATATATATTATTTGCATTGTGATAAATGAATTATGAAATTAAGGAGGTGGAAGAGATGGACCATAACTAGCTACAAGATTAATAAATAAGTAGCGAATGTGTAAGAACATCTGCTCTACATTGCTTGCGGTTCAATATTATAATTTTACTTTATATTAGGATAATGCTCAGCTCGGATAAAGCAATCTTACATTTCTTTCCTCTTTTATTTTTGTGTACATTTTTGAATTTCCAACGACAGAAAGATTCAAGATTTGGAGTTGTTGGCATGGGAAATTGAGAAATTCAAGTAAATTTTAAAAAATTATACCATCTATGACCAAGAGTAGCTGACACTATGTATGCTACACTCGCTCTCGCAAGATCGGAAGCCCCAACCGGTGTCTTGCTCCAAATCAACATTGAACATCTCATGAGCTAGCTGACATTTTTTAAGCCTAGTCTTCAGAAATGGACTTTAGATTGGAACCATGAACAAGCAAGTGGATTGTTTAGAGTTCAGATACGATATGGAGGACTAGTTTGACAAAAGACGACGTAGTTTAACCTTAGACCGACTTGTCTCGACCTATTCTCCTATACTTAACATTAGAGACGGACTATATGTTAATCCGTCTCTTATGTTAAGTTATAGGAGAAAGTCATCATAAAGTCTTCTTCTAAATTCAATTCTTTTGTAATGACTCAAAAGAAGAAACTCGAATTAAAAGCCAACAATAAATGAAATTAAAATTAAAGCTCTTTCTCTTAACCATATGTTAATTAACTTGTAATATTATTATTAGGGCATTGCATTTTTGCTTATCATGAGTTATCAAACGGAATATATTGATACACCATTTCAAAATGGGTTGGATCTTAACACTAACATTTTGTTCCATTCGAATAATCCTTCGGTCTCAAAATGTTTTTATTTTTGTTTGGAATTCTTTTTAACGAAAAAATAGTTTTGTGATATATTTACTCTTGTATCATTGTGATCATGTGTTAAAAAATATCAACTAATAAGTAAAGATATATATTATTGACAATTTACACATAATTAATTAACTTACTAATAAGTGAAAATGGACTACTTTGGGACATAAATTCAAGTGAAGTAGGACACTCAATTTGAAGGGATTGAGTATTTAAGTTTTAAATTGGGTTTGTTAATGAGCTTAATTAATTGAAAAAAAATATTATTGAATTTATGAGTTGAGCACAATGGATTGCATGTCTGACAGTGAGCTCATCTAATTATGTTTTGAGCCCAAAATTAAACTATGTCATAGAAAGAATTAATTTCCGGTAAATCTAAGTTCAAAATTAGAAAGTTTAAAGGAGATGAATGAACAATATTACACTAATAGGTTGTGATTAGTAGACAATCCAAACTGAAATTGTGGGAAGGGTTTTAGAGTACCACTAGTTTTGGTGTCCAGCTTTGCTCGGGTTTAGTTTTTAATTTTAGCACCGATCACTAACCAAATTGAATGTTTAATCGACTAAATCAGTTTACAAATATTACAAACGGTTTCAATCGGTTTGGTGAATAAATTTTTTTAACTAAACTTGAACTATTGAGCATTACGGGTTGTATGCTCATTATTCAAAATAGGAATAAGGTTTAAAATAGTCCATATACTATCCAAAACGTTTGAGTTTAGTCATTGAACTATCAAGTGATTGAATTTAGTCCAAAGTATAAGAGAATGATTCAAATTAGTCCAAAGTAATCCTGAAACGTTTCAATTTAGTCTATTCCGTTAAATTGGCGGACGAAAACCGTCTAATTTAACTGACGCGCGTTAAAAATAATTATTTTATTATTTAATTGATGACGTGGCATTAAAATAATAATAATTATATATTAATAAATATATTTTAAAATACAATACGGTGAAATTACTAAAATACCCTTAAATAATTTTTCACACATAAGCCCTCTTCTTCAAATGGTTCAGATCTGATCCATCGCCGCCAATCGGTGCTACAATTCGATGGCCAAAGAAGAAGAGGCCACCGGCGATGGGGTCGGAGCAGAAGGGGCAGATCCAGATCTTGGCGGCGAAGTCGACGATGGAGAAGGGGTTGAGGACGGAGCGGCAGGTGCGGCAGCGGAGAGGGGAGTAGGGGAGGACGGGCATGTCGGGGAAGGGCTTGATCGGAGTGTAGATGGCGGAGACGGGGACAACGCAGTTGGAGGACTCTTGCTTGGTGCCCGGAAGCACATTCCATGCCATCCGGACACCGTCTTGCGCCTCCAGCTCCGCGAATTCACTCATGGTACTGGATTTTGAGTTCAGATGATGAACTCGATTTCAGGTCACCTGAACTTGCTTAGAGCTCAGGTGGATTCTCAGTAGATTTCGATCGGATCATGGAGGAAGATTCTCCAGTACATTTATTATCCAAACGGTTTCGGCATGGGCACATGCCTGTTAAAAATGGAGGGGATAATCACCGAAAACTACCCTATAATTGACACATTTTGCAATGAACTACCCTGAACTTTTTTTCGTAATTTGTTAGTACCCTGTATTTTTTTTTTATTCCGTTTGCATTCCATCAGTTTGTAAGTGAAAAGTCCAGAATGCCCCTAATAATGATATTGAAGTTGAAGAGATTTTCAGACAAAACTTATTCAAATTTCCCACTAACTTCTCACTCTCTCTTTTGATCTCGTTGACATCTCTCTCTCTCTCTCTTTTGATCCCGTTGAACCAGACCTAAGGTGGAAGACGAACCAGAGGCAAAATCGAAGTTGTGAAGGACGATTACGTGTTTGGTTGTCTACATTAAGGTTTGTGTTGATTTGTTTTGTTGAATTCCATGGGATATGAGTCATTGTTTGAGTGTTTGGTTGAAATCCAAGATGTTTCCCAAAAAAATAGTTGAAGTTTTGTAGAGGGTTAATAGTATTTGAAGTTCTATGGAGTTTGGATTGCTGTGAAAACAATTTTGTGAACCTAAATTGTTGTTTTCGATTTAGGGCATTGTTACATGTTCTGTTTCTTGTAGAAATTAGAAGATTACTTTGTAAGTTGTTAATGTATGAGGTTTTGTTTAATGCAGATGGTTGTGGAACAAGAGTCCAAACCTAAAGTTGTGGAAGAAGACTCAAAACCTAATGTTGAGTATGAGAAGAAATTGCAAGGTAAGAAGATGCCCAAGGATGATGGTGTAAGTTATTTCACAGCAGATGAGGTAGAGTGTTTGAAGGAGGCAGGGTATGATTTGAAAGGCCCTGAGTTTGGTAAGGTGAATGAAGTTGAAGATTTGACTGGTGTTGAACATGAGAAGAAGAAGGATGGAGTGGATGAGGTACCTGTTGAAGATTTTTCTTCACTTGACAGTGATGACTCACTATGGTTGGAGGCTCTTGATGAAGAATGCAATAAGGATGGAGATAACTTTAGTGATGAAGATGAAGAGCAATCATCTGAAGATGAATCAAGTGGTGAAAGGGAAGAGCAATCATGTAAAGATGAATCAAGTTGTGGAGGGGAAAAGCAACCATCTAAAGATGTACCTGCTGGTGAAGAAGAAGATTCAAAACAAGAAGGGAAACCTACTGAATATCCAGAGTGGGCAAAGCACAAAATCAATGAAAATATGGAGGTTGATGAAGTGGTTGAGGCTGCATCTGGAGTGGTACACAGAAACCCAATTGATGTGCAATCCCAAAATAGAAAAGGAAAAGAAAAGGTTGGAAGTTGCAGCTCAAAATGGGATGAGAGAAAAGATCTTGAAGATGAAGAGTTTGAGGACAATATTGATGATGTGCTTGGGAAGGAAGACTGGGAATTGCCAATTATAGAATCTGATTGTGATGATCAAAAGAAGGAGAAGAAAGTGCATGGGAAGATGTGGGTCAGTGACACAAATTTGAAGACTGTTGTGATAAAAGTAGGGGACAAATTCAAGAATATGGCTGTATTTATGGCTGTCCTAAGACACTATGCCATTACTGAAGGTTTTGATTACATGCACAGAAGGAATGAAAAAGGAAAATATGGCTGTATATGTAAGGAGGAAGGTTGCACCTTTAGACTTTGGTGTAGTAAGTCACAAAACAGCACAGATATGCAAATTAAGACCTTTGTCCCAGAACACTCTTGCCAGAAGACAAGATCACATTCAAAGATGTCAGTTAATTGGGTGGCATCAACCTATTTGAAAGAGATAAAGCTGGCTCCAGACATGAAAGTTGAAGTTTTGATGAGAAAGGTACACAGTGACACAGGTTTTGATTTGCCTATATACACTGCATATAGAGCTTTAGCTAGAGCTAGGAAGTTGATCCAAGGAAGCTTAGCTGAGCAATATAAGGAATTGAATGCATATTGTGCTGCTGTTACTACCAGCAACCCAGGTAGTATTTGTAAGTTAACAGTGGAGCACAACTTTGATCCTGAAACAGGAATTACTAGCCCTAGGTTTTACCGCATGTATGTTAGGTTTAAGTGCCAAAAAGATGGCTTCATAGCTGGTTGTAGACCATTTGTAGGGCTTGATGGAGCTCATCTGAAAGGATACTATGGAGGGCAAATACTGTCAGCAGTTGCCTGGGATGCCAATGACGGAATGTTCCCCTTAGCTTATGCAATAGTTGAACAAGAAAACAAAGACTCATGGAGGTGGTTCTTAGAAGAGTTTTTCAATGACTATGGTGACAACAATGAAAGGGCATGGGTCTTCATGTCTGATAAACAGAAGGCAAGTGTGTGTATATTATGTTTTCTGTTTATGCATTATGGTAATTTACTTAACAATTTACTACCCCATGTATTTTAAATTGTAACAGTTCAACACCCTCATGTTTGTTAGTTACTGCAATATAGTCCCTTATGTTTGTATATTCTGTTGCAGGGTCTAGTAGAGCTCTTCAATGAATGGTTGCCAGATGTGGAGCACAGATATTGCCTGAGGCACCTTTATGACAACTGGTGGGGCAAATTTAAAGGGGAAGAGCTCAGAAACCAACTATGGGCATGTGCAAGAGCAACAAGTGCAGCCAAATTTGAGAAGGAGATGGAAGTACTTGAAGAAATGAACAAAGAGGCACATGATTGGTTAAGAGAGAGACCTGCCAAAGGTTGGTGCAAAGCATTCTTTACTAATAGAGCCAAGAATTGTTGTCAAACTAATTCTATGTCAGAGTGTTTTAATGCTTGGATAAAAGATGGTAGGCACTTACCTATTAGAGACATGTGTGAATTCATAAGGAAAAGGCTCATGACAAGGTTTTATGTTAGGAGAAACAAACTTGCTGAGTATGGTGGTCATATTTTTCCTGATATTAGGTTGATATTAGAGTATAACAGGAAGGATAGTAGGGATTGTTTTGTTTTGGCAAGTGGGGATGGTATGTATGAGGTTGAGGAGAAGGGAAACAGTTTCAGTGTTGACTTACTGCATAGGACTTGTACATGTCTTGATTTTCAGCTGAGTGGTATACCATGTATTCATGCTGTTGCATGTATAGTTTCTAGGAAAGACAACCCAGAGCTATATGTACACCAATACTATCACACTACAACCTTCAATGCCATCTATGCTGGTAAGATATTGCCTGTTCCTGGGAAAGATGAGTGGCCAAGGACAAATTTACCTGAAATTTTACCACCTATTATTAGAAAACCTCCAGGTAGACCAAGGATGAGGAGGAGGAAGGCTGCTTCAGAAGCTCATCCGAACAAAGTTTCAAGAAAATCATCTGAAATTACTTGCTCAATATGCAAGACTACAGGACATAATGCAAGGACATGTAGTGGTAAAGATTATGGAGAAACTGCAGCTGAAAGGAAAAAAAGAGAAGCTGTGAATAAGGAAAATAAGGGCAAGAGGCAACCTGTGAAGAAGCAAACTACAACCAAAAGCAAAGGGAAACAAGTGAAAAAGGGGGAAGCAAGCAAACAAACCAAGAAGAGCAAAAGACAACCTGTAGATGCAGCTGTGGTAGCTGAATTGGATGAAAAGAGAAGAAGGCTCAAAGAGAGAATGAAGAAACATAATGAGGCTGCTACAGCAAAAAAATTGAAGCAAAAACAGATGGCTAAGAGTGTTCCTTCTGAATTGGATGCAAGAGAAGGACCATTTGTGTTCATGCCAACACCAGGTTTGAAGCAATGCTCAGCTCAAGAAATTGAAGCAAAAAGGCTTGCTGCCATTGACAGAATGAAAGGAAGACAAATGTCAGCTTCATTTCCAGCCCCAACTCCAAGCCCAGCTCCAGCCCCAACTCCAGCCCCAAATTCAGATCAATCAACTTGGGTTACTGGTATTATGAGATCTAAGAGACAAAAGCTAGCTGTAATAAAAAAAACATTGAAGGCAGATGGCACTTATGAAGTTGTGAAAATGCAGGTATGAAAGCCCCTAGTACAAAAGAATTTAACCTGTGTCTTATGTCTTACCTTTGTGTTTGATTGCAGATGACACTTATGTCTTAACCTTGTGTTTGATTGCAGGGTGAAGGTGGTTCTGGGATAATGCCTACCCCAACTCCAGATATGAGAATTGCTCAAACTGAGCTGACTGATATGAGGAACCATGAGGTTTGTTTTCATTTCTTGGTCAATCAATTTAAGGATGGTGATTACCTTGAAATCTGGCAACTCAGTGTTTCTCATGTGTGGCAGTGGGAGTTCCAACAACTACTAACTCAAAAGAAGCACAATGGAAGAGAAAAAGGGAAGGGAAGGCAGGATGCTGGTGCTTCCAGATTCACTCAAGAAGCCAGATTCACCAGAACTGCAGCAAGAAGGCAATGAGAGATGAAGGCTGCTACTCAAGAAGAAGTTAGGGCAAAAACTTCCACAACATCTGGACCCCACAGTCAGCCATAATTTCTGGTGGTTGGGCAATATTTTGGAGACTTTTGTTTTCAGTTTTTTAAGTGCAACTAGATAGCAAATTAGCAACTATAATAGTCAAGTCACATGGCACTTTTTTGGCCTTTTGTATGTGCTGTGTATGTTTCTGTTGCTATTTGTAAGAGATGATGATGTAAAAGAATCTACTTTATGACAATTGTGTAAGTTTGACAATGTTGAATGACAAGAGAAGCTTTCAACTTCATTTTCAGGTTGTCAATTTTTAATTTTGTTGTTGGATGTTTATCTTCTTCTTTAATGTTCATTACATTCTTGAATTTTGTTTACATTGCAGTTGCAGCATATCCACATATATATATACACAAATTTCCACCAAATTTCAACCAAATTTCAACCAAATTTGAACAAAATTCCAACTTCATTCATCAAGCATTTCAATGAATTACACAACACATTTTTTCCTCAAGCTTCACTATCAGTTTCCTTCAACCACATCAACATGAACAAACTAACTACAACAACAAACATGTAACCTAATAGTTTTCTACCACAAATCTGAGATCTTTGCTCATTCATCTCTGGTATCTCTGCTTCTTGATCTTGCTCACACTCTGTCCTTGCTTCACAGTTTTCCAAATTCATCAGTTTTATCTTCATCAATGCATTCTCCTCCAACAGCTGCAAGTTCATCTCATTCACATCTTCATAACTTTGCTTCAACTTCTTCATCTTGTCATACAATTCAGGTAGCACTTGCTTACCATATGAACATGTTTTTGGGTCAATCCAGTCAAAAAACCCACATTTGTAGTTCACCTGCACAATAACACAAAATCCAGGCACAACCTTCATATCTGGGTTTTAAGTTCAAATTACAGCAAATTTTAACTCCTTACAACCCAGAAAATACAAAGATGTCGATCCTTACACTATATCGTCCACAACCAACAAATCTTCGACCTGGGTTGTCTTCCGAAGTTGCGGTTCGGATTGGAGCTGTCACAACGCACTTACACTTGATCAATCCAAGCTCATCCATCATCGCTTTCGCCTTCCAATCTTCCATTGCTGTTCCAAAAAGCTCCAACACCCTCAACCAAACAAATCCCCTAAAAATGCCCTAAATCTGAACCAGAGAAAGGTAGAAGACGATGATTTAAGAAGAAACATACATAAGGGCATTTTTGCCATTGTCATAAAATACAAGACTCCAAAATTGGACGGAATTGCAAACGGAATAAAAAAAAATACAGGGTACTAAGAAATTACGAAAAAAAGTTCAAGGTAGTTCATTGCAAAAGGTGTCAATTACAGGGTAGTTTTTGGTGATTATCCCTATTATGAATAACTAACTCGTAATATTTCCCACAAACACATAATTAAAAAACTAACGAATTTTCCACGACACTTAACCGACTTTAAGTTTAGTCACCAAATTATGTAAGTTAATCTCTCCTCACATAATCTGCAAGCGACCACGTACCAAAAATCAATACTATCATTCATGTTTCTTTTTAATCAATTTGTCTCTCCTCATTCATCCACTAATTATACAAAAATCTAAGTATTATTTTTTAATTTTGGGGCATGAGTTCAAAATTTAAGAGCATATCAGGGATAAAACTGTTTTACTCAACTTAGGAGTTAAGAGAGTTACTAGTAGAATGATGTGACTAAACTGAGGGTTAGTTAAGTGTTTGTGGGCAATACTACGGATTAGTTATTTGTAATTAGCTCCAATAAACTTATTCGCATGAAATTGCAAGGGAAAAGGAAAATAATTAAGATACTAATGAGGAAAACTGAAGAATAAATGTGTGTGAACACGCATGCGCCAATAGAATAAGAAAGCAAGAAAGAAGCCATACGTCAAACGTAAACTGCATTTCCTTCCCTGAGGCAATATGATATAAACGGCAGGTAATTAGAGTAATCAAAATCCTTATTATTTTTTTCCAGAAAGAGAGGTCAACATAATCTATGTACAAAGATTGTCTTACAGATAGGCAAACCAAGGCTGCATAGCCCTTCGAGCATCGAGAACTTTCGGGTGTTTGACATTCAAATGTCGCTTAGTAAGGAACAGTTACTCGGACAGTAAGTGGACCAGATCTCATGTCCTCTTTTATCAGATCCAAGAGAGCTAGAGTCACAGGACCTTCTTTTCCTAAACACAAATATCATAAATCATTAAATCACATAATCAACAAGACTATTCTGTTCTGACTTTGATATTAAGAAGACACATAAATTAATTGTCCTGAAAATCACACTAAATTCTGATTCCTCAACATGACAAGACATTGGATCAACTCAAAACCTCCCTAATATAATTAAAGCAAAATGAGGTAAATAGGACATGAATTATATCTGAAGAACTAGTTTGACAAACCAACAGATTTTGCACTGAGCATAATATTTGCATATATGTGCAAGTTGAAAGACGACATTTCTGGTAAAATGCAATGGAACTCTTACCAGTGCCGATGACCTGCTCATCCCACTGTGTTACAGAACGGACAAGTACTCCACTGCCAATGAGCATCATCTCCTCTGCTCTCTTCCCTTCCTCTACAGTCAAATTTCCCGCTTTAATTCCTCGAAGGATGCCTTCACTGACCAGGCCCTCTGCAAGTGTTAGAACTCTCTTAGCTGTGCAGCCACTGAGAATTTTATCAAAGTGAGGCATCAAAAGCTCTTTTTCCTTTGTAACAAAGGCCACATTCATGTTGGGTCCTTCGGCAATGAAACCATCATTATCAAGCCATATGGCTGCATATGCACCATTTCCTTCAGCTTCCATCTTTGAGAGCACATTTGGAAGGTAATTCACACTCTTCATGGTAGCAAACTGTGGAGGCTTTATTGGAATTGATGAAGTTACTACTTTAATGCCCGTTGAATCAAATGTTGATGGATCGTGAATTACAATAGCGTAGAGAGCTGAGTGATGGCACCCAGACGGAGATAGTTGGAAATCACCAGGTCCTGCTGAGAGCCAGTATCTTAGAGATCCATTTCTACACTTAGACGCACTCACAGTTTGTATGAGTATTCTTCTGATGGTTTCCCGATCAAATGGGAGGTCAATTTTAGCCATGGATGCTGACCTTATTATACGATTCAGGTGTTGGTCCAACTCATACAGATATCTGGAATGCGGAAAGTTGATTGATCAGTAATTAAAGATCAACTCAATTCTCAAACAGTTGATCTTCCATCAAGCTGCTCACAATACATCGAAACACCATTTTTTACAGGAAAACAATAAACCGCATAAATTTCTGTAACTTTCTATTTATTTTGTTTGAATCTCTGACTGACTAAAAAATCATCAAAAAGATTACTGTGACGGATAAATTTGTTAGGTACATGCCACTTGTTTAATAACCTGTGTGCACTCGTATGGTTCTCATGGAACTAACTTTGATGGTGGTTTACGACAAACATATCCACAAGCAACATTCAGATTTCAAATAAAATGGAATTTCACACCAACATGGTCAGGCAACAACTATCATTACTTCATTTCAGAATCAATCAAGAAACTCTGAATATGCATTAATTCAGAAAATTTGTTTATAAAAATAATTTTCAATTGTTCTTTGACAGTTCCGACAAAATGTTTGACCGGGTGTGTTGTTAACAGGGAGGCCCAAAGGCCGTTCCCGTCCCTGTCAAGGGAGATGCCAACCATCTCTCCTTTCTACGAACACTCCAACAAAATGTTTATAC
>JAYMSZ010001654.1:0-13764 GCA_036897665.1 Pelargonium citronellum
ATAGTTGTTCCTATATCCGAACCAATACATGTCTTTGATTCGTTACTGTTTGTCAGATCTGTATACCATTTAATGTCTTTGATTCGTTACTGTATGTCAGTTCTGTGAACCATTACTTGTCTATGATTCCTCAGTACTAGTTTGTTTTATATGTGCTAATAGAGTTCTGTAATACTTTAGTTATATTTGTTAATTTATCCTCCACATATTTATGTATATGATGTATATTTTATCTGGTTCTTAATTTTATTGTTCTGAACCAATTGTTGTCTTATATTTGCCATCAATATACATGATCCCCCTTTCCTTCTATTATAGTGATTATTTATTTGAAGGAATCTGATACCCAACAAAAATTGGTTGGGTCAGGTTCTTCGTGTGAATATTTAAGGTCAGGGCAAACAAATATGCTAAATTCAATATCTTTTATGCCTAAAACTCATAATCGATCCAGTTCTAACCCGACCAAACCAAAACTTGTCTCGAGACAGGTCGGGTTAGGGTTCAACGCCCCGAATCCGACCCTAAATTTGCCAACTCTAGCTAGGTAATGGTGAACATTTAAACAAAAATTATAATATTTAATGAAATGTTTTCAAGGTTTTAAACATCCTTTCTCCACCTCCAACCATCACCTTACAATATCTAAATTTCTCCACTTCTATCCTCTATTTGCCTTACAACATTATGATAGATTCCAAAATGGCTTCAATTTTGACAAAACTCATACAATAGTAGACAACATTTTGCACATTCATACATATGATTCCTCTGTGCAGCTTCACTGCTTCAGCTGTGAAACAACAATATGTTTGTTATCTCATCAATAGTATTATTAGAAGCAATTCTCTCAAAAACTGATCTTGCAGATACTTGATGTCGGGAAGATAAACCTTTTGTGATAGGCATAGGTGTAAGCACAAATAGCTGTCTACCTCTCTTGATAGTACAGTCGCCGCGCCAAGACACAAAAGGAGAAGGAGAAATTAAAGAGTCCACGTCCATTTCGTCTGGACTACCTACATCATTACTTACATCTGCATTAACAGCTCTAATGGTTTTACAAATCGGAGACTTTACCAACTGATTCTCAAGCTCCATAGGAGGATCGGCTAGAGCCTTCTCAAACCGGGAAACCCAAGGCTGCATATAGAGTTTTGAGAACGAAACAATCAAAAGTTTGACTTCGGGTAATCGTGTATAATCTAACAGTAATTTATATTGACAATATTAGCTAGTATATTGACCTTCAGAGTAGAAAGCATGTCAGACAAGACTCGCTTAAATGATTTGATTTCACTAGTGTTTGCTTGTTGTGTTGACTTTAAATACCCGTGCAACAAGTTCATCAATCTGCAAGGAAATCAGTTTGCTTATAGGCACGAAAAATTATAGTAATGTGTAATCACGCAACAAAAATATCATAAATGCATAAGACTATCAGAGAAGCGTATAAGCAATTACATTAACCACTTTTTGATTAGTTGTTGCGTCATATATCATATGTTCACAATACAACGCTATACAAATCTTATCTCTAGATCATGACTAATAAAAGCCAATCTGATTGGTTGCTATATTTAAAAAGCTATGAAAACACGCGTTTAACGCGAATCAACACCGATACAGTTGTATAGCACTACTAGAAAGTCACCGCTCTAGATATTGCTGCCATAAGCATCTAACTAAATCCTTAGTGTCACAAACAAGGTCAACAACATGAGGTTTTCACAGCCTGCACAACAATATACCATCACCATATATTCCAATATTAACAAGCTACAACTTGAGAAAACACAACTCATTCTCAATTATCACTAAATAAAAAGGAAAAGAAACCATATTCATGATAATATAATAAATCTACTGTGCCTGCAGGAACAATATAGTTTTAGAAGTTGTCGAAACAAAGATGTTGAACAAATCCCAACTCCAATCTTAAAGTAGTTAACATTCCCAACTTTAAATTGCCCCTTAGAAATAGAAAATTCAATCTCAGTCTTCTGCTCTTATAAGCTTATTTTGATCTCCACAAAACATGGTAAATCTTTGTATGCTTCAAGCTGGTTAAACAAATCAAAAGACCAAACTAAAATGGGAATGTTCATTATTCCTATCTTATTCATTTGATTTCTATGTCAAATGCAATCCATTGACAGCATGAGAAAACTTCAAAGTTCTAACCATTCATTCTCACATCTATACTTCAGCACACATCTAACAAGTCCTGTGTTGGGGTTATACAAAAGCCAAATACACATAAATGAATTCAAGGTTCAAATTAAATTGACTGTGTAGAGATAGTAACTACTTCAAATGTTAAATCAACACAAGAGAAAACGTCAAAAGTATTGAATTCAAATGTATGTGCAACAGTGGAAGCTTAAGGTCTGGACAAAATTTGACCCTGTCTAGTTTAATTACAGGTAGAATGGGTATTGAGAAGAGCTACACAGTTAAACACCCATCAACCTGTATAATAATACTTGTATTTGTAGATCTAAAAAACTCACATAGATGTGTCTAGAAATGCATGTGCCTACATATCGAGGAAACAGAACCCTTCAAAATAAGGAAAAATCTCCAAAACGAAAAGTCTGGCACTCCACAGACCACCAAGTATACCTGTACAGGTCAAGTTTAACACTTACAAGTGAGAAAGGTAAAGGCAAACTTAATCAAGAAATGAAGGAAGAAATAGTAAGTTTCAGTAGGGTAACTTCACTTTGTCTAGAGATCTCCTAAATCATAAGTAGTTAGAAGGTATTGGTAGGGCACTTTGCTTTGTCTAGAGATCACCTAAATACCAAGTAAGATGAAAATGTTAGACAACGAAGAAATTTCAAGAATTTAACATGCTACTGTACTGGCACCAAGGAAAATTTTGTAACTGCCACTTATCAACAATCTAAACCAACTTTGCAGTCATGGGATACCACACATCCACATCTATAATATAACTTTCAAAAACCACCGGCCAAGATGATCAAATATCTCATAGCTTCAAAAGGCAAGTAACATCTAGGCCTCAATATATCAATCTTGACTCCATGTTCTTCTCTTACCACCAAGATACAAGTTCAATAGTAACCTACTAACCTCAATCCCCTCTTAGCTAAACATAAACAACAATCCTGAAAATATTATTTGTGCTAAAAAACATATATGTAAAGAAATGAAGAGAAAGCACAACCATATCAATCAATGAAAAACTAGAATGTGTGTCGGTATGAACCACAAAACCGCGTCGGTATGAACCGCACGAACATCGAAGCAATGACAGGCTGTTAATAGTATTTGGCATCAAATGGCCAGTGTCAACAAAATTCACTTCAGAAGATTTGATTATTACCTACACTAAAAGGCATTACTACACTGCTTTTACCTTCTAATGTTCCATGCCATCTCTTAAGTAGACATTGCAAATTTACAATGAGTGAACAATTCTATACATCATAATCAAAAAAGGTACATTCTTCCATTGAAAATACATCTCATAGGTTAACTACATCAAAATCACATTTTAACTATCAAACTGCGATACAAAAAAAATGTGAAAGCAACTTACTACAACTTCATTCCCTCTACAGATTCCAGCTGCATCTCAATCAACATGGCATTGAAATCAGCATTGCTGCAAAGAAACATATTCGGCAATGGAAGTGAAAGCCCGAGCTGAACCAGCTTCCTGTGTCTGGGCTTTATCTTTCCCTCCAAGCTAAAACCAAAAAACTGAGGAAACCTCCGCAAATCATCCAAATCCCCTTTCATCTCCTTCAAGAAATACTCCACCTTTGGCCCAAAATTGTTCTCTATACTATAAGTCAACAGCCTCGGGAATCGCAGAACCATCTTCACCACCTCTCCACGCTCAAACCCCAGACTCTGCAAATACTCAATTTTGGGCAAAAGGGTACTCTCCACGCTCGAAACCAACAACAGGGTCGTCTGGGAATTGATCGCATGCGACCCAACAAACCCTAAATTCCTGAGAAACATGAGCGCCGGCCGGAGCTGATTGGGGACGCTGCAAATCAAGATCCTGGGACAGCCGTTGATGGCTTTGGGGACATCGGCGGCGGGAATTGCGACCTCGAAGAGAAGGAAATTGAAGACGGGGTAGAGGTCGGAGTGGGGATCGGCGGTGAGGAGCTGAGGGAACATGTCGAGGATACGACCGAGGGAGTGGCGGGGAAGGCCCATGGAGGAGAGGCAGTGCTCGACGGATTGGAGGGCGGAGAGAGGGGCGGAGCGGAAATGAGGGTTCCGATTGAGGGCTTGTTGGGCGTTGACATTGAGGGCTTCAAGGTAGAGGATTTTTTGTCGGAAAAGGAGGCCGGAGTCGGAGGAGGGAGCAGAAGAGGAATGGGTGTGGGTGAGGAAGGAAAGTGGCGGGTAGGGTTTATGGTTTGAGGGTTTATGGGTAGAGAACAAGGGTCGAAGCGGAAGGAGATGGAGATGGATTCGAGTTATCATCTTATGTTATCTTCTCTCAGAAACTTCAAATGGGCCATCAACATATTTGAATTTCAATGGAGAATGAACGAGTAGATAAGTGTAGAATTGGGTTTTGGGAACTAACATGGCATATCGATATTGATATGTGGACATGAAAGTAATTTGGATAAATTGGCCTCACACCTCTTTGTATTTTTGTTTATTATTTCAATTAACTTGCTATGGCAGGGCACTTGTCTTCACGTTCATATCAGCTTTGAGTTAAATTAAATAAAAATATAAGAGTTAGAATTAATAAAAAAAAGTATACGAGGGTCAGCTCAATAATTTGAAAAAGTACTAAGAGTTTAGAACCATTTTATCTAAAAGTAAATTGATCAATACCATAACAACCTCATCATCTAGTTAAACAAATTAAAATCATAACAATACAAAAACGGCAATGATAAAAGGATTATAGAGTATTATAATGGGGTGCCGTGTAGAGGTGCTCAGTTATGGCAACACCAATGAGTTTAGTGTAAAAAGCATCAATGTAGAGAGCGAGAGGAGGCTTCAACGATTTTGGGCGGCGATAAAACTCCCACATAAATTTTTTCTCTAACTTATTGTACAATAATCTACGTATTTCTTTGGAAGAGAATATTTATGTATCGAATACTTATGCGTATTTATTGAATACACACATCTTATCAATAATAAAAATACTAATGCAAATTGAAGTATGGTAGAAATATATTATAACAATCATAATTTACATACGAAATTTATGGATTTATCATATTAAAAAACCGACTTACAACACAACACTTGTAAGCGGAACAGTAGTAGTAGTAGAAATGAATCGAAGTGAGTGTATGGAGTGAGTGAGTCACCAATTCCGAATGGTAATGGTGATGGTGAACGAGAGTTTGTTTGGTTGGTTTTCGGAAATTCCGATGAGACGATCCCGATTCTCCTGCTTCTTCCCGCACCTGCGACCGCTTTTTCCGCTCACCCGGTCGTGTCATCCTTGCTCACACGTAAACCCTATCTACCTCCTCCACACGCTTCTCTCTCTCTCCCCCTCTCCATTGTTGCTTCTCTCTTCATCGCCTTGCCTCGTTCATTTCTCTCTCTTTTTTTTTTTTTTTGCATTTCAAACATTTTTTTTCCTCTTTTTTGATCTTGCTCATTTGGGTAAGTTTTCTATTTTGTCTTCTTTTGATTGGTTCTTCAATAAATGCTGAAATCCTGAAATGGGTTTGTTTTTATTATTGAATCCAACGATGGGTTTTCTCCAATTTGTTTCCTTTTTAATGTTTTTGCCATTTTCATTGGCTTATGATAGCAACAGACTCATTGTTCAATTTGTTGTGGCATTCAATATTTGCATTATTGAAGAATTGGGTTCATTACATGTCATGTCCTGCTTTTTGCATTTTCTGATTGGAGATTTGGGTTCATTGCAAAATTATGAGAATTGTTTGGAGTTCTTAGCTATTTAGGAGGCCAGATTAGGCTTCTAGGTTCAATTCAATTCTCAGTTTTTGACATGATAAATGTGGGTGCAGGATGGGGAGGGTTAAGCTAAAGATAAAGAGGTTGGAGAATACAAATGGCCGTCAAGCAACCTATGCAAAACGGAAACATGGGATCATGAAAAAGGCCTATGAGCTATCTATACTTTGCGACATTGATATCATCCTTCTCATGTTCTCACCCACCGGAAAACCGTCTCTATGCAGCGGCAAGCGCAGGTATTCTTCCCTGCATTATTATCTGTGGCATCTATCTTTACAAAACCGGTGTTTATAAACCTCAAGAACTGCTCCTGGCATGATTTAACCGCAAAGTAGGAGAGACGTAGGTGAATTGAGAGCTTTTCTAGGTACAGTCATTATATTTAGTTTCTCCTTTTGATGGGTTGTTTGCATGGAGTACTAACTGGAATTTGGTTAAGTACTGAGGATAAGTCTAGATAGATGGTGATAGGCAAAGAAGAATGATCCCTCAATATTCTCCTCGCCGTGTAAATATCCAAATTTATTTTCTGGTATCTACATTAAAGTAGGCTGTCAAAATGAGAAGAAAAAACAAACTCAAGAGGTCTTCTTTTGATGTTAGGCTTGTTCCGTTCTTGTACTAACTCTCAGGATCATACAAGCTCATCAAGTTTTGTCATCACAAGACTGTTTTGGGCATTTTAGTCAGTCCAACAGTTGCAATCTTCTTTGATTCTGGCCTGTTGATCTTGAGCCAAAGGCCCAAAATCATATTTTTTATGCCTTCTGAACAACTTTGTCATGTCTAGTTCTATGATCAATCATTAGTTTAGGTTAGAATTGATAGCTATTGAGCTATGGTTTCATGTATTATTCTGGTTTCTCAGTCCATTTTAAATGAAGCCCTGCCTGTAAGGGAAGGATCAAAACTTTGAAAATTGGTTGTGGTGTCCAACAAGGATGGAAGAATTGTCTGACAAAAGGAAGCAAAATTCAAGCACAGATTATATATGTGTGTGTTTAAGGATTACATCATCACATTTATCTTAGGAGCTGATATGTAAAGCTGGGTTAGGAAGATAAGTTCAGAGTACAAGTTATGAATGATTCAGTGAGTACTATGTTGTAATTTGTAACTTGTAAGGACGGGAAGGCAACTGGGAAGGAGAAGCAGCATGCAACCTTTATCTGATGTGTACAATATTACTGTTAAATGGCTGCATATATTAAAAATATCCAAAATCGTACTAGATAAGCTTCGTGTAGAAGGGACAACAGTTGTGGCAAATTGCTAGTGCCGTTGATAGGTACATAATGTTCCTGCAGCACTTGTGCAGGTACCCGTCTACGGTAGAAAAGCATCTTAGCATGAGATCATGTGCCTACACAGTATTGTTGACTGATAACTAGTGTACTTTATAGTATTATACAGAAGTATCAACATCTGAGATGCACTTTAAGTCGTACATTTTTTTGCCTGTTCTTTTCTTTTGTCATTAACTGTGATAGGTTACAACAACAAAAGAAAAATAGGAGGGATTGTTTTTTTTTTTTTCTCTCATTGACGTGACTTTTCTTCTTCTCTTTTTCGTGTTTGGATTAGTAGTATTGAGGAGGTTATTGCAAAGTTTGCACAACTAACTCCACAGGAAAGGGCAAAAAGGTACATTATGTATATTTGATTTATATGAATAATTGCCGTTTCTGATAGAACCTGTCTTGAATATGGCATTGGACTAAAGTGAATTGCTTTTACTGGATTGAAACAGGAAGTTGGAAAGTCTTGAAGTAAGTCCTCAACTATGCAGTCTATTTTTTTTTAATAATAAAAATGAAAATATACTCGAATTGTTAAACTGATTTGATTCTGAATTTTCAACATGTTCACCATTATCACATCTATTCATTACGTGTATTTTGTTCTCGTTGAGAGTTTAGGCCCTGAAGAAAACCTTCAAGAAGTTAGACCATGACGTGAACATACAAGACTTTCTCGGTACAAGGTATGTGAATTTTTTCAAGGTGATACCGTTGACTTTGAGTATAAGTTATTAGATTTCTTGAGGTTGTAACTCTTTTTTCTTTGTTTTTGCTATTGTTTTTCAGCTCACAAACTATTGAGGTAAGCATGAAAATTTGTTCAGATGGTACCCATGATCTCATGAAAATGTATCTTATATTTATCTTGCTATTGGGCAGGACTTAACCAACCAAGCTAGGTTACTGCAAAACCAACTTGCCGAAATACATAAGAAGCTGAGGTAATCATAAAAGATAGAAATTTAATTTAATAAAAATCATTGGTTTGTTCCTTTGATCAAAGAAGTTCTAAAAGTTGTGGTAATCTGGAGTCATTTTGTATAAGAGCTAGGTTTTTGTCAACTTATCGCTTTTGTTCATGCCTTTTATTTGTTGGTGTTATTTGAGGAGAATAGACATACTGTTCAACATAACTTTCATTATAGTTCCTCGTGCTCTAAGAAGTCATTCATTATGGCTTCATAAGAAGCAATGCTACAGTTGATCGCCATCACAAACTAATATAATATCGTATTGAGTTCTGCAGTTATTGGTCCAATCCGGATAAGATCACCAACTTGGACCATTTGGGGCATATGGAAGATTCAATGAGAGATTCGCTTAACAGAATTCAAACACATAAGGTTTGCCTTCCATTCTGTGATAAGTGTCGTCTGAATGAGTTTTATATGATGTCAAAGGAAAAGAGCTCAAGGGTCAAGGAATTTTGTCCTTGTTAAAAAAAAAAAAAAAACTTTTATTTGTATTGGAGAAAGTCTACAAAAATATAAAAGAAAATGATTTCCTATTTTCATTTGAATGAGAGATGCTTGAGGAGATATTCTAGGATTCACAACCTCTAATTGAACAAAAAGTCAGTCTTTGCCAAGTATATTGACTATATTGTATTACCCTGTTTTCTATACTTTGGCAGGAAAACCTGGGAAAGCAGCAACTTTTGTCCTTAGAATGCAATAATCAGGTAATGAAAATCTAATGGGGTTCCTTCATATCTTTATGAGAGAATATCGACTAATATTATAATGCTACATATCGACTAATATTATAATGCTACAGTTTCAGAATGGAATTGATATGCCCTTTAGAATGGGCATTGAGCAACAGCTCCAACCTATGTCATGGGTTCCTAATAATGACAGCCAGCACTTAGTCCTACCCGATGATTCAAACATGCTTCCACATAGGTGACTTGTCCTTCTAACTCCTATTTCAACGTGTCTCTGGATCTATCTACTAAAAAAGCTTTTGCTCTAAAAACGCCGTGCTCCACTACTTTCTTTTGTTAACTCGTTGGACTAACTTGTCTTTCTTTAGGGATATGGAGTGCTCTGCAAGTTCGTCCTTTGGGAGTTATTCTGGTTACTTCAGCTCGGGTAAAAATTCAGAAATCTCTAACTCTGGGCAAGAAAATGGTCTCCTGAATAATTTGAGTACAACTGCCTCTCTGAGGCTACAGCTTGGAGGCCAATATCCCTACATGCCATACAATCTTAATATGCTAGGTGATGTAAAATTTCAACCATCAACAGAGGTGGCGTTGCAAGAAAACCCCACTGGTTATCATGTTGATGGGAACTTTGAAGCTCCTAGACCCGGATATGATACTAGCCAACAAAGTTGGGCTTCCACTTCTGGTCCTTCTGCCATTGCCATGTTTGAACAGTGTTTGTATCCTCCGGTAAGATTTCTGTCTATAACCACTGGCTTTTATATGAGGATATAATTGATTTGTTCTTGCTGCTCATATCAATAGCATTACCTGCAAGGAAGCGTTTGGTTTAAAAAAATTTAGTGGCGATGGGAACGAGAATGTCATTCCAGAGCCATACTCATGACCAAAAATACTAATACAAACGTGAACAAGGAGAATCACATTCCCATTGTGATTCTTTATTCCAATTCCTGAACAAAAATTCTAATCCAAACAGAATTAGAGTTGGCTGTTTGGGCCCGAATCTGTTGACACCCGAAAACCTACCTGCATTTCTGCGGATTTGTATTGCATAAAATAGACCCAATCAATTTTCAGGTTAAGTCGAGTCAGGTTTCCCTTATAAAAAAATGTGAATTGGGCTGTACCTCTTGCAGGCCATGCTCGGGTCAGGTCTTTTCAACCCGAAACTCAAGTTATCAGCTCTAATCCAAACGCTACCCAAATGTTTTCACCTTGAATTCAAGGGAACAAGTGCTTATTAATAGTGAGAGTTGTGTTGTGGTTCCTGTGGGTACAGATTGTACAGTATTAACATAATCAAGGTATTCTAACTAATTTATCTAAAGGGTATTGTTGGTAATTCATATATAACTAACTTTCAAAATAAGAAAGTGGACAATTATTATGAGACGGAGGGAGTATTTATTAACATAATTATCAAACAAAAAGTAACTTTGGTGTGAGGCAAAACTATTATCATTTCGATAATTTGGGTATGCATATTACATTTTTCGGTGCTATAAGGAGCAATAGTTTTCCATGATTGTTTTTCTACTGCAATACCAAATTGCTTTTGAGAAACTACACCAATGTCAAACTAAATTTAAGGGTGTTTTGGAAAAGGAAAAGGAATACCAAACTCGCTCATGCTCATAGCTTGCTGCAGACTTTAAGATAGTTTAGGTGGTTTTATATTGCTACTCTCACTGTCAGAAAAATGAATGTCCACTATCACATTTTTTATAAAAATTAAGGATAAGTTAGTTAGGGGTAGATTTCCCCCTTATACCCCCATGTATGCTCTTGTCGTGAAAAACTCAAGGGGTTTTAACTAACTTATTTTAGTAATGTTGGTAATTTATACGTAACTAATTCACCAATTTGGCTACTTTAGTGGCTTGGCCAGTTACTCGAGATTTCCTATGATTCCATTTCCTGATGTTAGGCAACGTATGGTGGTCAACATGATCATTTTCTTCTCAGGATATTTTGTTTCTTTTCATCGGGTGGGAGCTAGAGTAAATTCCCGTTTATTTACTTCTATCCATGTAAGCTGGTACATGGTAAGTGGGTCCTGCACCACCTACTTATTGATACGAAGACGGGGTGTTGAACCCTATCTCTTGGGATATCTATTGACTTTTGTTATTCGAAAAGTTGACACTCATTTTGGGATAGAGTGAGTGGCTATCACGCTTTTGAAGCTAGTCTAGGATAGGTGCTTGTATTGACATTCACCGTCTTTCTCTTTTTTTCGCTAGTGTAAGTATTTATATTCTTATTCATCAGCTTGCTCGCATTGCATCTTAGTATACATTATACACTCATTTATGTTGTGTTGTTGGATTCTGTGTCTAAGTTTCATGGTAATATTTACATAACTTGTTCTATTGTGTTATCAATTTTCCTTTGTTCTTCAGATTTTAAGTATATGCATTGCATTTTGAGTTTTTGGTGTGTGAAATTCTTGCTTATGAATGTGACGATGTTTTTCGATGCAGCAACCTAATTGAGTAGCGGCTCGTCTACTGACCATTTTGCTGGAGATTTCTACCACATGCATGCAAAATCTACCTCTACACCAAGGTCGTTATTGCAATGGTTTCTTCACCATGCAAGCGTAGAATGCAGCAGATGACATAGGAACACACGACTACTACATAGGAGAGTCCAAACATACCAAACGGTGGTTAGTCCATCAAATGAGGTACAAAAGAAAATCCCGTATTGTATACATGTTATATTTAATAACATAGTTTGTCACAGCAGCCATAATCCCACATCTCCCTCGTAGTAACCCGAGCTGTAAATTACGTATATATATCAATATATAGCAGTGTTCGTAATTCAAACTCACATTCATGAATTCCAAGTCTTGTATATTCTACATTTTGATTTTGTTACTTCATGGCTATACTTGTATTGTGGTTCTGTTTGTGAAGTCATATTCAGCTCTATATGAGTTTGGTTTAACCAGAAACAGAAGGTTTGTGTTGAGTCACTAGAGTTTAAATGCTCCATTGATTTGGACCTTCAGTATCTGAAATTGAGCACAGCTCAGCTGATTTGATTGATTTGGCTGTGAATGACTCAAATCTAACAAGAAATTCAACATTAATGACCTAAACCATCTACTACATTGAATTTGAATCCAATTTTTAGTGCAGAAGGACAAGTTTGTGCTTGGAAATGAACTCAAATGTCTTGTCTCTCAGTGCTGTAAAGCTATGTGACTGCTCAGTAAATTTACTTTGACCAAGTCTTATTTTGTGTTTGTTTAGTAACACACTTCAACTAGTGAGGAACTAAAGCAATTAGGGTTGATAGGTTTTGCCTTTTTTTGTAGGGTACCCTACTAGATCTAGTAGATTACTGAATAATGGGTTTTAAAATTTTCTGGTTGGGCTGGTTCAACAAATTAAAGGTCCAAAATTAAAATAAATATCCAGTGAATTAAACTGAATCACATGTCTAAAAAGAGAAGTTTGGAAAATTTGCATTGCATTAAATAACTTGTATTGAAAATAAAAGCTGGAGTTGTATTTAAGAGCAATTAGTATCCAACTGTGTAGCTTCAAATTGGTTGTTGTGGTAGTCTCCATTGCAACACCCAAAGAAACAGAGCAGAAACAGAGTAGAAACAGAGCAAAAACAGAGCAGAGCATTTAAGGTTTTGGTTGGTTCTTAACTGAATATTGGTATTAATGTAATATGTTGGAAACATTAAGGTTAAGGCCAAAACTTGGTTGGTGCAACAAGAGAACACTCTCCAATCAAAAGTTGGAGCCTCACTATGATGGTGGATAGGTTTTTAATGCTTATAAAAAATTAGCCTCTTTTTTTTCATAAATAGCCCATCCAACCTCTAAAAGGTGGCAGTTTTGGGGAATGTAGGGTTAAATAATGTAATTTTGAAATTTCAAAATATGAGACCAACTCTAGTCTTGAGGGTTTCTCCATCACTTTCAATAGAGTAGTTTTATATCTATTTTATTTGAATGGTCATGGTATGAGGTTGGGTAATAGTATATATGTGAGTAAGTTATATTTGTGAGTGATACAATAAATCGTCAAAAAAAAATTAAAACCTATTCGGTTGTGATTCGACTTACGATTATATTATGATTCAAATAGAATTACATTATGTAAACACCTGCACATTCTTTAAGCTAATTAATATAGCATTTGAAATTCAAAACTAAATCAACGTAAAATATTAGTAGTAGTTGTTGATTGGAGTTTTAGATCATATTTAGATAAAAATGTCTAATTTGAATTTGAACGGAAAAGACACAAATTATGAGTTAGATTTCGATTTTTACGTGTTAAATGTTTGAATTTGTTCGACCCGACTTCAAATTTACGTTATTTTGAACTCGTAAATTTTAATAAAACGTCACATATTCGAGTTCAAATTAATACATACTATCTATATTTTAAAATAAATGTCATTTTAAAATTAAATTTTTTGTTTCAAAATAAATGTCACTTTTTTGTTTTTGAAAAACATATTTACATATATGTTTATAATAAAGGTGAACAAAATTATTTGACGTAACTTCTTAATATTTGTTAAATATTCTAAAACGACGTTTAATTTAAAGCGAAGTAATGATATACTTTAATTGATAACTGATGAGATGAGAGTAGGATTGAAGTGACAAATAGAACAAACATATCTAAATAATGTTCTAATATGTTTACACAGTTTTAGATCATACAAGACAAAGATATAATTTCTTTAATTAAAATTAATTAATTAGGATAATCAGTACACGTAAGCAATGCAGCGAGACTTGCGGCGGTTCACGTGGCCGTGTCATCACTTACGTGCCGTGAACATCTACC
>JAYMSZ010001655.1:0-13763 GCA_036897665.1 Pelargonium citronellum
GGACTATAAGTGAAATTAAATGAGGTGTCATCACCTCATTGGCTTGGCTTAGGCTAAGCCAAATATTTGTTGGCTTAGATTTCTTATTATATATATATAAATTACACGTGAACACACGCGCTACATGCGAGAGTGGGGAAATGAAGGAAACAAAACAATGATACCGCCGACTGCCGCAGAAAGTGGATTAAGGTGGATCGTGTTGGATTGTCGGAAGCCAAAAAGTACAGTTCTCACGAGCTGTCCACGCAAGCTCCTCCTGGGTCCCACCAAATGCTTCCGCTGACTGACACGTGGATCAGGATTCCAAAATCCCTGACCGAGACCTGGACTAGCTAAGCTAGGACTAGGATAGGATTTGCGTATAGCAGTAACCAAGCAGAGCTCATCACCAGAGCCGACCAATGGCCAAATAGGTCTTGTTTGGGTATAGGTTTTGGACCGTTTGGTGACGCATTTAACGTTAACCCGCCTACGTCAACGCCTATGAACTGGTTGGTTCAGTGACTGTCACTCACTGTAAGATCTGTCCCCACAATCTCTCTGTGCCACCATAATTATTCATTTATTCTTAAATTGCTACTTGAAATTTAGATATAAAATGACATTTTTACCCTTTTGAAAATCAACTATATTATGTTTTTGTCCCTATATTAAAAATAAGATGTGTTATAAACTTGGAGAAATTATAGAATGAACGCTTAAATTTGACACCTCCCGCACTTGGCACTTCTGTCATTTTTTTTAAACGTTAAATTACCCTGATCTTTTCACCAATCCTTCCATCAGTTATTTGTAACGAAAAATACAATTAATTACATTATATTTAGATAGCTTATCATTTCGGTAGAACGTGAAATAAAATAAGACAACAAATAGTGTAAGTTAAACAAAATGTGGTTTAAGCTAAGCTTGATCAAATAATGACAACTGATTGAAAATTTTGATTCGTCCAATCGTTCTGTTTTCAAAAATTCGCTAGGAACATATACAAGTAAAACTTTAATATGATGTCAAAATTTTATTGATTTGAGAGCGTACTCAGTTATAAAATAAAACTATATTTTTCTGTCAATTATATATTTTATAATATATTATGTATGGTTTCAACCTACCTATCAATTGTACAAATGAATTCAAATACTATAACCTAGAAAGTCAATATGCTCTTTACCAAACAAAACAAAAGTAAAATATTGTGTTCCAATAAATGCTAACATCAGTCCTATTTTACTCCAAAAATAAATACCATACAAACACACTTAAAGAACATAAAAATATCACTTTCAATGCCAAATTATTCTAAGTTCTTTAGGTGGGAAAATTCTATAGAGAAGAGAAAATTTAACATAGTTTGATATTCGTGGAAATATATAAATATGCACTACTTTTTTTTTTCACTAGCCACACGTGTGTTGGTCAAACAGATTTAAATGAACAACATAGATTATTTTAAATTAAAAATATATGTCTTTCTAAAAAAAAGAGCATATATGTCAAAAATTCAAACGACAAACATACAACTTCTATTTTTTTTTGTTCAACCGATTTCTAACAATTCAGTAAATTTAAAATTTGTCACACTTCTATTGTGAGATAAAATTAGTTTAATTTGATTTGCAGAGACATTTAGACAATAATTTCAATTTTATCAAATAAATCATTTTATGTTAAATAAAATGAGGACAATGATGTCAAATAAATCATTTTATTTTTCTGGCCAATGAAAAAAAGTATTATTATTATTATTGTTATTATTAATCATATTCCACGTACGGAATTGGGTTATGATCAGATGCTTGAAAGCAGCAAAAGATGGTCTGCTTTCAGCGGGTAGGATCAGAGCTCTATCTTGAGCCTTGTGTTAGATTACGTGTCTCGGGCCCACATCTCAATAAAATTAAGACAATCCAACGGCTGAGATTAAAGATGATTCAAGGCACAGCGTTGTTACAGTGCTCCTGAGCTGTATGGGGATATGTGGAGGGCATGAGGAAGGAGACAAGATCATGGGATCTGCATGTTTTTATTACACACACTCACTGCAAATATGGATCATGCAAATCCTCTTTCTCTCTCTCTCCCAACTTGCCCTTGAACTTTAATATTTTGACCTAATTTGATTTTTAAAATTTTTAACTAAATTTAGTTCCGAAGTTTCATGTTTTGATCTAATTTAGACCATAAATTTTCAAATATTGATCTAATTTTATATAAGCTTTAAGGGTAAGAACCAAATTTGGTCAATATGTGAAAGTTCAAGAACCATTTCGAATCAATTGAAAGTTTATGGACCAAGTTGGGTCAAAGCATGAAACTTCATAGACTAATTTTGGTTAATAAAAGTTCAAGAACTAAATTGGGTCAAAACACCAAAATTCGATGACCAAATTGGATATTTTACCTAAAAGTAATTTGATAGTATTGGCTGCAATTTGAAATTGTACAGAGTAACTTGAATTCGATATGAAAATTGTCATATTGAAATGTATTGGATAATTTTTAAATTTTGTGATTAATGAATAATTTTGTTTGATCAAATTTGATCTGTTTAGTATTTTTTTTTATTTTAAAAACGAAAATTTCAATTTTGGGTGGGGGTTCATTCAGGTTAATGTTGAAAATGACCGACCTGAAAGAGGTAGAAGTTTGTTTGAGTGTTAGTTGCAGGTCTAGTTTCATATGTAGGTTTACAAGTTTGTTCGATCCGACTCTTAGTTTCTTCAAGAATCAAGAAACGTTCATCTGAAAGAGCCACAAGTTTGCTCTGGTTGCGAGTCGATATTCGCGTGTAGCTATGCAAGTTCGTTTGAAATCACTATGTTTCTTCAAGAAACAATGTATCTAAACAAACACGAGTTAGGTTGAGTTTTAGACATTGGGTCAGGTTTCTCATGTAATTTTGTAAGTTCCCCCGATTTGCATATAAGTTTATTTAAGTAACATCTGACCTGGAAAAACGAGTTTGTTTGGGTCTCAATTTGCAAACCTGATTTCACATGTAATTTTACACTTTTGTTTGACATGGATTCTAATTAGTTCATTCAAGATAAAATTGACTTGAAAGCGACAAGTGTTTGGAGTGACATCTAACTTTACAAATTGATTCTAAAGAGTCACAAATTTGTCTAAACAAACTGTTATCTAAACATACAACTCACCGAACTGAAAATTAGTAGAATTCATCTTAATGCGAATTTATGTGGGTTAACTTTTGTGTGCCCACAAAATCGAGTGCAAATTATCAGCTCTAAATATGCATAAACAATTTAATTAATAAAATTGTAAACAAATTATATAAATTCAAAATAATGTAAATCATGGTCACTACATACATCAATTCAAAGTTGAGAACATAACTAATCAAACTGATTATTCTTAAAACATTGTTAATCAAATTTGTAAATTTTTATTTTATAAAAAATTAGGAGAGAGAGTATGTTGTAAATATGTGCTGGGGAGGTCAGCAGCCACAGTACCACTTCGCTTCTTGCACTGACCAACCAACCTCTGAACGTTTATTTAGCTCTCTCTCTGTCTCTCACAACACACACATTTTCTCTAACAAAACCTAAACAAAAACACAAAGTGGTTGCGTGTGTCTTCCTCTTCTTCTCTTCTTGACCTCTTTTCTTCAATTCCACATTCAAAACCTTAGCAACAACATAACAACAACCCAAAAAAAAGCTCCACTCCTTACAATTGTTCTTGTGGGCTTCAAGTGTTACATTTATGTGGGTCTTGTTGGTTTGTTAGCTTCAGTTAAGGTACATGTGCTTCCCATGAATCAATCCCAGGTTATTCTGTTTTGTTTTGTTTTTTTGGTTTTTAACTTTCTGGGTTTCTCTGTAGTGTGAAAAAGGAGTGATTTTTGCATTTGGGTCTTGGAGATTTTGGAGATTATGGGTTCAGGGAATGGAGAGGCTGGTCCTCAGCTGCTGGACTTGATTCCCAGAGACAGAGACTGGGTTGGTGTGAAGAGAGACTTCCATGGATCTAATTCAGAGGAGAAGAAGCTTGAGCTCAGGCTTGGACCTCCTGGTGGTGAAGATTGGTCCATGCTCTCTCTTGGCTACCATGGAGGAGCCTCAAAAAAACCTTCTTTTCTTCCATTTCCATCAATGGCAAAAGTGGAATCATTGTCATTATCACAGGCACAAACCTGCTGTACTAAAGTTGCAGAGACTGTTGATGCAGAAAAGAAACCATTTTCACCACCTCCTGCCAATACAGCTGTGCCCAACACCTCTCAGAAAAGGTACCTTCACAAATCAAACCCTTTTTTTTTCTTAAAAAAAAACTTTTTTTTACATCTTGTTGTTTCTCTTTGGACAGAGGATATTCACTCACAAGGTCACATTTTTAGATGCTGTGTCTGTGGTCCATGCATGATTGTCTCATTTCCTTATCTTTTTGCTAATACCCATATGAAATTTTCATCAAAATGGGTCTAATGATTCCTCAATCTTTTGCACACAATCTTTTCATTTTGGTGTTAAGGGAACTGTTTTTTATTTTATTTTTTATTTTTTTGTACTTTTGATTCCAAGTTATGAACTCTTCTATGTTACCCAGATTTTGTTTTGTGATTTTGTTCTTGTAATCTCTTGTTGTTTCCAATATTAGCTCTTAGTCCTCTTTTTGTTCTTTGTATCTTCTAGTGTCAACTTGTATTAAATAACATAGATCTTATCTCTTTGTTTCATTTATTACATGCTATTTTAGTGTAACGCATATTATATTTTTGTCTATAAATTATTGGACATATGGTGTCATGAAAGAGGACAATTTTTTTTATTAAAAAAAATCATTTATTACTAATCTTGAATATGCAATAATCTTTGTGTCAAATTAAAGCTCATGGGCCTATGTGACTATAAATTTATGGCTTCAAATTAGTGATCATGGAGCCTATTTTAATGTAAAATTTCATGTTTGGTTACAGTTTTTCTGTGATTCGTGTATGTTTCTACAGTTGGTGCCTTTCTTTGATGTTTTTCTTGAATCTTTATGGTTGAGTTTCATGTTTGGTGACATTTTTGTAATTGGTGTTTGTTTGGTTATTGATCTTGTTTGCGTCTCTTGAACAGAACTGCACCAGCTCCAGTGGTGGGTTGGCCTCCGATTCGATCCTTCAGGAAGAATCTTGCGAGCACGAGCTCATCAAAACCGGCTCCCGAGTCACAAAATGTGGTTCCAAGCAAGATTCACAGTGAAAAACCAGTTGAGAGTTGCAAGAAAGGATTGTTCGTAAAGATCAATATGGATGGAGTCCCAATCGGAAGAAAAGTAGACCTCAAAGCCTACGATAGCTACGAGAAGCTCTCAACTGCTGTGGATGAGTTGTTCCGAGGCCTTCTTGCAGGTAAATTTCACATCTCAAGCTCGTTAATTAAGCTGCTAATCTTATCGGGTTCTTGTTATGTTTCTGATATAACAAGTACACGAGTTAATATAAAAATGTGTACTGATATGTGTGTTTGTCGCTTGCTCGCGTTTGTTTTAGCTCAAAGAGATTCCTCTGCTGGTGGAATCAAGAACAAGCAAGAGGAAGAGAAACCAATTACGGGAGTGTTGGATGGAAGCGGGGAATATACTCTCGTTTACGAGGATAATGAAGGGGACAGGATGCTCGTCGGGGATGTCCCGTGGCAGTAAGCATCTTCTCTCTGTGGATCTGATGCTTTTCGTATTATTCTATCATAATATTATTGCTAATCCAACACTTGGTGCTGGAGCCTACAACTAAATACCATGTTACAGTTCCATCTCACATAGTTTATATTTGTTTATGCATAGTTATACGAAACTCTATGCATTGTCATTTCTTGGTTCCATGTCACTTACTACATATGTTTATGCATAGTATATACAAAACCAAGTTTTTCCGGTTATTTTAATCTAATTTGTTATATGGGTATAGGTTTTTGCTTTGTTTATGCATAGTTTATACGAAACTCGATGAATTGGCATTTCTTGATTCCATGTTACTTACTATATATTTTTATGCGCATAGTTTATACAAAACCAAGTTTTTCCGGGTTTTTCATGTCTATATATTTAATATATGGGTATAGGCTTGTACTTTGCAGGATCAATAATTTGGTTATGTCTTGTTGTTTAGCTATGATCTTTATTTCTCACATGGAGTAGCTGTACTATTGTCTCCTTTTCTGTATATTGAAACACTTTTTTGCCCAAACCAAAACCTAATTTTTGTTTTTTTTCCGGGTTTTTGTCATTTGGGAATAGCTAGTGCTATGTAGGATCAATAATTTGGTTACATTGTGTACTATTGTCTACTCTCCAATATCTCGGGACACACTTTATGCCATAGGCTAGAAGCCTAAAACTAGAATCAATATCTTGAAACACATTTTACCTAAATCTAGATTTCTCGGGTTTTTCTCACTAGGGAAGTTGTTAGTGCTATGTAGGATAAATGATTTGGCTATGCTGTGTTCTATTGCCTCCTTTCCAATATCTTTAAAACACATTTTGCCAAAACCAAAACCTAGTTTTTTCGGGTTTTATTCACTGAAGTCGCTAGTGCTGAAGAAGGATCAATAACATTGTTACATCGTGTTATTTACAGCATGTTTGTATCCACGGTTAAGAGGCTGCGCGTGTTGAAGAGCTCGGAACTATCCGCACTAACTCGTGAGTTCTCTTTACTTTGTTACATTCTCGGGTTTTGACCATTTTCCACTTCTCGATGACCTAATGTGTTGAAACTTGAAATGGTGTTTTTGTATATATTAGTAGGGAGTAAGCAACACAAGATCACACTCAACCCTGCATAGACTTGAAGGAAAGAGACTTTGCGGGCCAAAGACGCCTTGATTTGTGTTTTGACATTTTGGTTTCGGGGTTTTATCAACGAAAAGAAGGGTTTGGAAGGTAACAATTGCGTTCTTGAAATGGTGAAGAGTAGGGCTTGTTTTTGATGAAAATGGTTGTTTTCATTGTTATTTGACTCTTGTAGAAAGTAATGTAATGAAATGTGCCAAGAACAATGGCTCTCTGCATATATTTGTTTTGGTTGTATGCAATATTTGCCATTTGAAGTGAATTTTTGTGTTTTCTTTTGGCTTGTTGTGCAAGTAACATAGGTTTACAATTGAAATAGTCCATTTACTATTTAAGAAAATAAAAATACCTTGTTTTAGTCCTCAACTGTTTATTTTGTTCTGAATCGGTGCCAAATTTGATTTTTGCTCAAATATGGTGACTACGCGACGTTTAAGCTCGCTAACAAAATTGAATGTGAAGATGTCTAATTAGTATATGTTACTAAGTTATGCATCACACAATAGAAAAATTGACACAAAGTTTCCGAACCATTTGAAATAAAATAGCATATTTCGAGAATTGAATTAGAATAAATATTCGAAAAATTGAATAATTGGGGACCAAAAAGAAACATTTTCAACAACAAAAAACTTTATATTAAAACACGTTAAGCCAAGTGGTTAAAACACTTTAAATTCCCTATGAGGTCTCAAGTTCGAACCTCGGGAAGTGAGAAACATTGTTACTTCGAGAATGATGTCCCATTACTGATAAAAAACACAACAACTTTTTATCAAACCCTACTCTTTGACAAACAAAGTGGCACCCAAAACACACAATTGGAAGGTACCATCTTCTTGAATTTGAAGTTGATGTTGATGAATCATTGAGTATTTTGAAACCCTAATATTTAGAGTTAATGAAGCAAAATGATGGGCTGTAAAGGAGCTTTACTTTTGATTCTTCTTCAGATTCCCATTGAAGACAACACTGCTGGTGCTGCCAAGTACAACCAACTCAGTCTCTTTTTTTAGGGCTTTGGGTTGGGAGAAAGTGGAAAACTATATCCTTTTTGTTCAAAGAGATTACCTAAATCTATCCTTGCATAACCACCTTTGAAAGTGATGCCAAATGGTCCCACTCAATTTTGGTACATTTTCATCCATTGGATCTTTCTTGTGTTTCCCATATGATCATCATGACCTAGTGGCGTTTGCGTAATTTCGCGTTCAATATGTCAAAGTCGCACGACGCTAACGTATGTTTCATTAGCGATTACATCAACTGGAACTGTCAATCCGTGCGTGCGTATCATGATATGTTGAAGAATATTGACCTCACTATGAACATGATATATTCAGTAATCGAGATGAACTGTGATTTTGTTATATACTAGTATAACTCTCTACATAATGCACCCCAACAAGAATTGTCACATATGATGAGTCGTACTAACAAGATACATATAGAGGTAAGCTTGATAGTACTTTTAAAGTCTAAAGGCTGCACTTTTCAGATGTATCGACATTATTGATTACAACTGAAAAATGAGTCAACAAGCTATACAGATAAACACAAGCATTTTTACTAGATCACCTTTTTGTTGAATCCAGCCCAATACTATATCGATGTGTGTCAATGATGAGCCGCAGACTAGAATCGAGCCAAATAAAACATTTAGATTTGCCACGTTCGATCTATTTGCTAGCTCTAATTATGGGAAATATTTGAGAATCAAAATGATTCACAAAATAGACTTTCTCAAGGTGGAAACAACCCTACTATCATAATGAGAAGAAAAGAAAAAGAATTGAATAGTCCTTGTTATTGAGACCTGCCTAACTTGGGGACAAATAATAGAAAATTCCAACAAAAAAATACAAAATAGGAATGTCTTATCTTTATAGATGAAATGAAACTAGACTCATTAATTTAGTTTTCTTATTACATATTAGTCTAGTTCAAGAAAATAAATAGGTACAATTATGAGCAATCTTTCTATTTTTGGCAAGTATATTGGTGTAATGAGTCAACATAATCACCACCAACTCAATTTGGTGTGAACAATAATTGACATTTAGGGTTAAGTTCATGTCTATTTTTGACATTTTTGGTGTTGAGTGCTAACAATAAACACATATATTTTGTTGAGTATAAGGAATCCCAGTCAATATTAATTAAATGAGAGTCTCAGCCAAGAGACAAAGAAAATGGATCGGAGCAGGACGCTCTGCGCTAAAAAATTCATTAGGCGGGTATGGGTGTAATAGCTGACGTGACATCACATAATTGGCCATGATTTATTGGTTGAGAATTTTTTTTTTCTATTTTGTTTGCAATAAAATAAAAATTGCTAGAACAACAATTAAGTTGAATAGAGTTGTCAATTTGAATCTAAACTGAAAATTCAATTCGTCTAATTTTCTAATTTCTATAGTTTTATGCCACATAAAATAGGTATGATTAGTTTCCGGACGTATGAAACAAACCAGCACAAACTTGTATCTTTTGCGAGTCAAATTTAAATCATTCATTTCAACTTAAAATCTAAAAATCCGACTTAAAATCCCATTAAATTGTAGGCTCAATCTGTTTGGATCCAAATTCGCAAATACTCGAAATCTAACTTAAATTTTACTAGTTCTAGCCACATAAACAAAAAAAAATTGACCCAAAATTCAAGTTGCCAGCTCAGCCTTGCTGGGCTGGCCTAATTGAATGGGCCCAGTGGTGATATATGGGCCTAAATTAAGTAACCCAAAAGCCCATTAGTAGTAGCTTTTAGAAAATTGGACCAGCCCAGGCCCAATTTAATCTTACAAAAAACGCCTAATTATACCAATTTTTATTTGGCTAATTGCCTAATTCAAGTCATATTAGGACTAGAAATAACAAAATTCAAATCGAAGTCTATTTCCCAAATTACAATACAAATAGATCAAAATCATCAATATAAAGTTCAAATTCATGGGCATTATTCGGGGAAATTATTTCCAATAGCTTGCACAGGTTTTATTTAGGAAATTAGATTTTCGCTTCTAACGTCTGATAGTATCTTGTGACCGAGAAAACATGTTGAAGGAACTAATGACGGGGAAGGGAATATATTTGGATACTGTGGGAAGCATCTATGGAATCTTGAAGCTTGCTCTTGATGATCAAGTCGGGGCGGCGGCCGTGTCCGCGGCGGCGACACTAATGATATTGGGAGTAGGGTGGTTGCTGTATTTTTGTGAATGATTTAAAGGATATTTAGGTTTTGGTGTATGTTTAGGGTTAAGAGTTGGTGATAGCTCCATAGACAAAATAGATGAATAGCCACTTCTCATTGTTTGTTAACTAGAACTAGTGACTTTAAGATCATATCAAAATAATATTATTATTGTGCTAAAATTCACTTTCTTTATTGATAATGTCACATTAGTGGTTAAATTTAATTCTAAGCTCGTATTCCTGCAAAGATAGCTCAAATAACTTCTTTTTTTTTTGTCTTAATCGTGAGATATTCAGAGCGGGTTTGTGATCAGCATGAGATCATCACTTTTATTAAAGTCATACTATATTCATACTAATCATTATTCAAGTCGGGAAAGACTGCAATGACAACGACAAGGCACATAATGTATGTAATATTCCATTTATCCATAAGCTTGTTTATGATGAAATTCCATGCCTTCAAAATTAGGATATTAAATTTAGGAAAGAAATTAAACCTTTCAAGCTTCATGTATCCACCAATGAAACCCTAATATATAATACATATGATAGAATGTGATCCATGAAAACACACTATATAATAAGCTAAAATTGAGCATAAAAATATCATAAACTCAATCCTCAACAAGCCACATATCAAATGAACCAAAAATAACCAATTAATTAGAAACCAAAAGAAAAAAAATCTTGAATCATATACCACAAAACTTAAATAGTTATTACATAATCCAAGAGTTCTCAAAAGTTTAATTCAAGAAATTAAGATTCAAAACTAAATAAACATCTTCAAATCCATTTTATTAATTAATATTGTAAAAACATACTCCATAAAATAAATTCCTTGCCTGGCTTCACCCTGCGTGCCATGCCGGTATATACGCCACCATGTAATATACCAAAGTTGCCGGAGACGGTCACCGGATTTTCTTCTGCCGCCGCCGCCGCCACCAATTTTGGCTGAGAATTGCCATTGAAAACAAAGAGTTTGATAGTTTTTTGTTTCACTCTGCATGTTTTCTTGTTTCCCGCTCTTATTTAAGGTGGAAAAAAACATAGGCTCTACCACTGAATTGACAATTATAGCCCTTGTTTGGTGATGCATTTACATGAGTGCCATTACACTTTGCCCAATAGAGAAATATTATAAAAATAAAATGAAGTTACAAAACTACGTTGAGACTCGAAAAAAACCAGACTGTTCCAAAAGTTGTCTGAACGGTTTCGAAATAACCCAGAACAATATAGGTTACATAAACACTATAAGTATTGACTGAGACCATTTCAGGTGCGCCGACTAACTTTCAACACAAAACATCTTCTAGACGGTTTCAGAGTAACGCTAAACAACACACATATACGTGTGAGTGTGTCTAACATAATATTTAGATAAATAATAAGAGTCAAAGCATATCTTGCGTGTATATCTTTTCACAATTATCAATGTTCGAATCATGACATATAATTGGCCTTATTGAGGAGTTACAATAATGCATGTTGACCGTTTCAGTAAGGTTGATAATGCTATTACTTAAAAACCGCTTGTGAAAAGTGATTATATCAGAGAAACACATTGAACGTGAGTCATACAAGCGCGACAAATATATATATCTATTTAGGAAAACAATTTATTTAGATCTTCAAACTATCTATTTTGTTCTAAATTCGTACTCGATTTGGTTTACAAATATCAATATCATTCTAATATGGTCTCTCAACCAAGACATGTTGGGCTAAGCAGTTGATGCACGTTGGATTTTCTTTGAGATCTCAGGTTCGAACCTCCTTGCTGTCGGTATGAGGTGAAATTTTTGGGTTTAAGGAAAAAACTAACAACTAACTCGGGTGACGCTCCCACTTTTCAAGTGAGAAACACTGTTTTTTATAGGCCTGCTGTCCCGTCGCTTATAAAAAAAAATATGGTCTCTCAACTATGCAGCTTCGTTTGAAATTAGTCTAGCACTATTAAATTAAACTGATGTGACGTTTATTTTTATGGATTCATATTACAATATGAATAGATTCAGAAGACTCTCTGTACGTGCCTACAAATTCATAGTGGCGACTGGCGGGTATATAAGTGTTGTTGAATCGTATGATGACATTTACTCGTTGATTTGGCTTAATTATGAAATTTAGCATGCAAAGTAAGGGTACTTTGGTAAAATAAGTGGGGTATAGAGTATTGGGTATTGCAAAATGTCCAACAGTGTTGCAAGTGGGATTGGGAGTGGAAAATAAGGACTCTTCCCAAAATAAAATTCAACAAGGATTTCAATTTCTCTTTGGACTACAAAAACTGAATAAAGGGGAAGAAGAGCAGAAGTTATAATCTCCACTTTGACACACAAAAATATTCTAATGGAAACCCCTCTTTTCTAGTCAATTTCACAATAAATATGTCATTGATCTTCTTTGTTCCTTTATACTCCTCTTGTTTTGAATTTGTTGCACTCTTCAATTTGGATAACAAATATAAAGAAAATCACATTTTAATTGGAAGTGTGAGTGTGTAAGATATGAAAAATATTATTGGTAACCACCTGAGCAGGTAGAGGTGACAATTTGAGTTTCGATTTATAAGGCCCATTTGAAATTTGAATTGACCCGAAAAGACTCGGGTTCATTCAGTTTGAAAGTTTGTATCGCGGGTTGGGTTTGAATTTTACAAGTAAAATGTGCAGATTTGCATAAGTTCGGACATTTTAACCGTAAAATATCTTCGAGGAGAAGATCAATCAAAACTAAAGAAGCCCCACATAGAAACATAAAATATTGGGCAGAGCCCAGAGGACACCAACCACAAACTATTTGGTTGTTTTCAATTTTCAAAATTGGCATAATTTGTGGTTTACTTGTTATGCAAGTATTTGTCAGACCAATTGGTCCCACTAATCAATCAACAGTCTTCATCACATTAACTTGTCATCTTCAAAATTTTAGAGCCATTTGTAACTTAAAATTGGAGCAACCTTTCTTGTTCTTTGATAAGCAGTTTCTTTGAAAAATATTTGGGCTCTTGTGTATGTAAAGAAACATTTTTGATACAAGTTCTCACTAGAAACAACTGCCAATATGGTTGACAGTTTGAGTTGAGTTCAAAAAGCCTAGCTCAAGTCCAGTTTTCGTGCCACGAGCTAGGCTAGCTAGCTTTGAGCTTCACATGTAAAATGTGCATTTTTGTCGGGCCCATGAATTGATCTCTCGTATTTTATGCGACACTAACCTAATATAATATAGATAAGGTCCTCGAATATGAATCCCAATTATCAGCTCTATTTGACCACCAATGGATCAATCCAATTCCTAACCTTCGACATTGGTCAAACCTTGGCAAAATATAACATTTTCTTATAAGTTTAGAGTCTTGTCGTTAAAAATCAGTCATGTTAAGAGGAGGCACTAACATCTCGGGAGAAACTCCATTAGGCTTTAACCTGAAGAAATGGTCGGGATAGAACCCATGAGAGCACTTATCAATATCGCTTACCCAAGTAGTTACCAAACATAATGGACTTAGTCAAACTGATGATTCGATCAACAATCTGATTTGATTCGATCTTTGGTGGTAGTAGTAAAAAACTATCCAATTAGAACATGTGAAGACATCATTTACATGAAGAGAAAAATGTATATCAGTTGACTGATATAACTTTATATCAGTTGCAACTTAAACATGTCATTGAGATTATGACGTCTCATTAAAATTCACTTTTACCCACCCAAGTGAATTTGTGGGAGCGGAGCGCACCGCCCGG
>JAYMSZ010001656.1:0-13756 GCA_036897665.1 Pelargonium citronellum
CTCTTGTTCTATCTGTTCTTCATTTCCCTTATCTGATTCACCATTAAATTCCCTTCTTTTATCCATTAAATTGGAAAACCCCTATCAAGAAGTGGATCAGAGCTTCTTGGAACCGCAAGACGAAATCAGGGGAATTGTAGGAACCGTTGACAATGGCGTGGACGAAAATGTCGGGATTCATCTTCCTGATCAAGTTCAGAACCTCGTTTCTTGGACTGTTCTTTTGAATCTGCTCAACTGCTTCGTCGTGTAGGTTTTTGAACTGAAAAGAACAATTTACTGAAAGCCGTACATAATACCAAAATCTATAATGTGAAGAGTTGTTGCTTTCTTGGCTACGCTCAAGATCATTTTGTTAGCAAGGAAATTGGATATCTTCTTGAATGGCCAAGCTGAAAGATAATTATGGTATGCTCTCAACAAATCAGACGCCGAATAGACACCAAAGTTCTGAATTCTGGTCTTGTTGCCTTGCAAGTTGCAAGCGCGCCTCAAGGCCATCAGCGAGGTAGTGAGCCAACCTTTGAGACCCATCTCCTGAAGCGCAAGAGTGTTGCCTAATCTGGTTTAGTAGTTCCCTAGTTGTGTGGTTATTTGCAGGAGAGTCCTCAAATCCACAGATTTCTCGCCACCAGATTCATTTGGGTGCAAGGGTTCAGTGTCACAGCATGGTGGGGGCTTCAATGCATCACTACAAAGCAGCACCTCGTCAAACATATCTGATAAATGAGACTCTTCGACATAAATTGCTGAGTGCTGACTTCTTAGAGCTCCTCTCGTCTTTTTGGAACCAGTTTTGCATTTTAAACTTTTTATCACCTGTTGTCCAACAGGTGCCAGTTTTTATCAGAGCTGCAGAAAAATTATGCTATCCAAATTAGCAAACAAATATGATCTTTCCTCAATGCAAAAAAAGAAGAAGAAAAAAACTAAGGTTGACAAACATTACAAAAATCCTGGAAAATAGGAAAAGACAGCTTCCATTTAACGACACACTAGTTGATTACATTTGATGTGTCCTTTAACTCTCACAAACTGCAATACAGACTCAAGGCTATTGCTGAGTATATTATTAACTAGAAACTCTGCACATGGAATTTTGAATAAATGAAGTTAACTAGAAAATCCAGTCATTACCAAGAAATTGTTAATTAATGGATCAGTAACCATTTATCTCTCAAAACTCTAATGTTAAGAAAATTTGTACCTTCTAAGCTAAAAGTCCGTAATAATTTACCAATCATGAACTCATTCAGTGGTATTGTTTAGGTACAGATTTGTAGCCAAGTATTTGCACCTAAGTAACTATATGAAGTTGGTATATTAATTTTGTTCTTATTTACTTAACTCTACCAGAAATATAAAATAACAAATATAGCACTTAAGATCACAACTCGACATACAACTAATTGTAATTAACAAGAATAAATCATCGGAACAGGAATTATGATACAAGTTCAAAGAACACATCATGAATATTATCTAATGATTTTCTCAATAAACAAATCATGTGCAAGTCAAAAAGAGGACTGAAGGAGGAAAAAGCAACTGAACAGAAATAAAATTATATGCACCTGCCGAAGAAGCGCCAGATTTAAGGACAGGGAGACAAAGATTGCTGTCTTTGCAATCACGACCCTTCTTGGTACTTGTTTCATGACAGGTAGTTATTGTTATTGGTTTCTGAAGCTGATTCTCTCACCTTTATGCAGCACTGGACATGCAGCAGGAGCTTCCCAGATTATTCAAGTGGCGGCTGACGTATGCCATTACGCCAGCATCCCAGCTGACATATGAAATTACCTAGTATGGACCTGTCCAATGACACTGAGATCACTCCACATGAATAAACATTAGTTTATGTTATCTACTCATCAATATAAATATAAACATAAACAATCATTTGTCTAGAAAAAGAGCACCATGTCATACTTAAAATGTAGAGACTCAGTAACATGCTATAGTGAATATTCCAAAATGATTGTTTATTTCATGCCTGGCTTTCATGCTTGGTTTCTGGCAAGATAACATGCACATACTCAAGCAAATTAATGTTTCGAGATATTCAATTGGAATCTTTTTCAGAATCTTTGTGTATCGATCAACTAAAAAATCAATTGAAGTTCCTTGACAAAAGTAAAACAGACAGTACCAGACAGCAGCAAAGTGGAAGGACTAAAAAAGCAAAACAGAACATAATGGAAAATATAGAAAACCAGGAAGCAGGAAGGTAACAAGATGGAACTCAAATTTTTCACATTCATTAATATACATCTGATAAGCATGGACAGTTTAGCTCGTGATATTTTTTTGAAAAAGGGTGCAAAACCCCTGATCACAAGCATTGCTGAGCCTGAGGAAAACAGAAACTGGTAGGCAGTATCAATGCAGGCATGGCTTCCTTAACATCAGGGTCTGTAGTTGGCCCCGAACACTAGCTTCAACTCCAGAACTCTACCAGAAACCCTCAACTGAACCAATTAGCCTTTTTCCATTATGCTTGCTAAAGAGTGAAGATGGTGTACCCAGTATCATGTCAAAATATTGCATGGTTTAATCCTCTGAACGATTAAGGTCTTGGGCAATAAAGCTTGCACTACCATACATGAAACGTGAAACCTGCATAATTAGCATCTTGTTACTTTCTAAGTCAATCAATAATAAACCAACATCAAGTTCAAATTCCATCATTAGAAATATCATTCAAACATCCATTACATGTGTGACATAATGTCTACATCTGTACATGTGTAGTGGATGATAAGTGGAATGTCAAAGAAGAAAAATTACCTTTTGCCAATTTTCTCATGCAATCGCCTACTTCAAGAAGAATTGAGTAGTCCAGTTCCAAGTTTCCAACAAGCATGCTTCTCGATACTCCTAGGAGCGCACCCAACAAGAGGAAGCATACAAAACCCGGCCCTTCCACCCTTGAAGCATCCAATTGTTCTCTTCATCAATCATAAAATCCTTGTGGTACCATGCCTTGTACTTAGTCCTAAATTTCTTCATGAGTTCTTGGTCGGGAGGGATCTGCCTGAACCCAGCCCTCACTGTTCGAACTTGCCACTGCTTGTATGTCTCAGGCCTCTCAACCCTCTCTGAACCCTCACAGGCAATGACATTCATAATTGCTCGGCCATAGAACTCTCTCTCAAACATCAATCTCTCTTGATTTTCACGGGATACAATAGCATCATACATATCAAACAATGCAGAGAAGTGGAATAATGCCTCTCGGAACCGAGTGACAAAAAAAGGGGCATTGTAGAACCCATTACCAATAGCGTGGATGAATATATCTGGATTTATCTTCCAGATCAAATTCAGGACAGCATTCCTTGGACTGCTAACATCTACTGTCTCATCAAGTAGAATCTTGGACCGAAACAAACAGTTCACAGCAACCACCTCATTGCTACCAATCTTGAGATCCTTAATTTGAATGGTTTCCCATTTTTGTGCTGCAATGGCATTGTACTCAAATGGAACATTAAATCGCTCACAATACTTTGCCAAGCGACGTCCCGTCTCCTCAATTCTTTCTGCTGGTCTGAAACCACTTTGTGGAAATTCTATCCCTGTGATGCGTAGCTTGGGAGGCCCGCCTGTTCTAGCTGATAGATGTTGGATAAGGATTGGCCATTGGAAGCCATACATAATTCCAAAATCTATAATGTGAAGAGTGGTTGCTTTCTCGGCTGCGCTCAAAATCATTTTGTTCGCAAAGAAAATGGCAATCTTTTTGAATGGACATGTTGAAAGATAAGTATGGTATGCTTTCAACATATCTGCAGCCGACCTCCTGAACATTGACAGAGAATAAAAATTCTGGATTCCAGCTGCACTGCCATCCAAGCGTGCCTCAAGGCCATCAGCAAAGTAATGAGCCAACCTCTGAGACCCATCCCCCAAAGGAGAAGAGTGTTGCCTAATTTGCTTTAATAGTTCATCAGCAGTTGTGCGGTTATTAGCAGAGATGGCCTGTGCGCAGAGAAGAAGGAGAGACCTCAAATCTACAGATTCTTTCTTCTTGCCCTGCTTCTTAGCCCGAGTTTTCTCACCACTAGATACATTTGATTCTCCATTTCGCTGCAAGTCTTTAGCTGCTCCATTCTGCAAGGATTTTTCGTCACTACATGGCGAAGGGTTCTTTCCAACAGGAATCAACAGCACCCTATCGAACATCTCTGATAACTCACTTTCTTCTTGGTAAACAGTTGACTGCTTGTTGCTCCTCTCTTCTTGTAAGTCAAGATCTAATCTCTTCCTACCCTTCGACCCATCAACCGAATTCTCTCTCTCATTTTTCACTGCACTGACAGCTTCAGGACCCTCTTCCTTCTGTCCTGGAGCCAATATGTTCTTCCCTAGATCAGTAACTATCTGATTACCCCCTGGAAGAAACTTACTAGCTTCCTCTAAGCCCCTCCTAAACTGCAAGACAGATTCAGTGTTGCTAAATATGTTCTGAACTAGGTACTCATTTATGCTCGAGCCCATCAAACCATCATCAATATATGCCAGGCTATCAGGAACCTTGAATGACCGTGAAATGGACTGGACAACATGGTCATTGTTTTCAGGATTAGCATACCATTGAGGATCAACAGGCTTGCTAGCGCTAGTACAAATATCACTATTTGGGCTCTCAGCAACTGCCTGATGAACCAAAAAGGAGGTTTCTTGGCTCAAAGGCGAAGGATAGTCCTCAGCGAGAACCGCATACAATGACTTCTCGGCATCCTGAAGAGCCAAGGGATCGTGGAACATACTAGGCTTCTCCTCCATGTTCTCTTCCAGAAGCATCTGGCTTATGTACCTGAGAACAGGCTCCGAAAACTCACCATCATCGAAGGGAGACCCGCCCTCGAAGCTCCAGCTGGCAGATGAATTAGAAATTGAAGATGAAGCCTCATTGTGACCACTGAAGCTCAAACTAGGAGATGGAGCAAAAAGATCTCCATCTGAGCTCCACCCAGTAGAAATGGAATGTGGTGCAACAAAAGGAACATTATGGGTGATGGAGTAGAGACCCAAACTAGGGTTTGTGAGTTCAAATTGATTCATGGAATGTGGGTACTGATCTGAGTCTGAGTATGGAGCAAGTAAATTGGACTCATTGAAATCGTCAATGTAATCAGAGAATCCACTGAATCTCGGATCCATAACCATCCACAGTAAACAAAAACAAAAACCAAACTCGAATCAAACTAAATTGGGGCTAGAATTTGTAGAACAGCAATTATCAAAACCGAAACCAAACAGTGATTCGCTAAAATGAAATAGCAACCAACCATACAGGAATAGGAAGTGAGATCAAACACGCAAGCAAAATAAAAATAGAAGCTTTATAGTATGATTTTACCAGGAAGCAAAAGGAGAAGAAGCAACAGAGAGAGTGATAGATACAGAGCACATTCTGGAAGCAGAGTTGAAGAGAAAAAGATTTTGGTAGCTTTTAGTTGCAAATTTGATGGTAACCACAATGGGGAAATTGGGAATCAAATGTATTTGTCTGTTATAGGGTTGGGCTAAATTTGTTTTATGTCCACTCAATATTGTTCACATTAACTTTCAAAAGTCCACTTATTGATAAATGTCTATAAATTTATTCATAAATGTAATAAAAAAAAATTGTAAAATAGAAGGGAGTCGACTCACTTAAGCTTAGGTCATTATTATCATGAGTTAAAACTACGTAATTTTGATATTACACGTAGTTTTGAAAGTCCGACTCATATAAGCTTAGGTGAGTCGACTCACCTCCATTTCATCCTAAAAGAAATACATGTAAATCACATACATAAAATATTTATGTGTCAATCATCTTTCTAACAAAAATGTAGCAATAAGAATTATTTTCAATTCTATTGTCATTTGTTATATAAAAATATCTTAGAAACGAATGCGACTCTTTTCAAATTGGATTCGAATTTGTTTATACAAATCTGATATGAACACCAAAGGATTGGCTCTACTAAAACCATCTACAAGTGGTCCATCACTTTTGCATCACTATGTCTTACACCTGCATAATCCAAGAACAAGAGCCCAAGTTTGTGGAGATTTAAGTTTCTTGTCAACACCTAAATAAAATGGTCCCTGTAATGCAATGAAGAAAGCTACTTGCCACTCACCACTTGTTGGCTGCAAGAATCTGCATGTATTTTCTGTCCATTACCATTACCACAGTGACAAGTATCACAAAAATGCAAACAAAATGATGATCCCCAAAAGTTACTCTTCCATGGATTTTATTCAGTAATGTAACACACATTCAAATACAACATCTGAGCTAAAACAAAGCTAAATATATATGGTGTGTAGGCTACAACAAAAACTACTATCTGGGTAATTAAGCAAAACCAGCAAGTTCCACATTGTCTGGAACAACACAGCCTCTTCATCACAGCAAAAGATGCCACTTTGCTCCAAAACTTCAGACATTACATATGCTTTTCCTCGTCGATGAGTATAGTTGTTCCAACATATTTTTACCAATCCTCCAACACCTTTGACATTTCTCTGTGGCATGGCTTATTGAAGATCTGGATGGCACAGAAAAAAACTCGCAAAAGTTAGCTCCTTTGTACCAGTTGGTTGATATCCAAAGAACGAAGGTGCTACACATCTACAAGAGCATGAAATTTACCATGAAAAGAAAGGAAATGTTACCTTTTCCGCTTCTACTCAAAATCCTTGCTTGCCTACTCTACAAAAATCTTAGATCTTCGACTCTTAAAAATCTAGCGGACATGTTTTTTCTTGGCTGCTACTCTGGCACCCAACAAGAGGAAGCGTAGAGAATTCGGCCCTTCCACCCCTGCAGCATCCAGTTGCTGGCTTCGTCGACCACAAAATCCTTGTGGTATCCATATAAATTCAGCTTAGCCCTTAATTTTGTTAAGATCTCTTGATCCAGCGGTAGCTGCCTGAACCCAGCGTTTATGGTTCGAGCTTGCCACTGCTTGTATGTCTCGGGTCTCTCAATCCTCTCTGGACCCTCACATGATATGACATTTATCGCCTCCCGTCCATACAGCTCTCTCTCAAACATCAACCTTCCTTGATCTTCGCGGGATGTGGTAGTATCAAACATGTCAAACAAGGCAGAATGATGGAACAGTGCCTCCCGGAACCTTGTGATGAAAAAGGGTGCATTATAGGATCCCGTAGCAATAGAATGGATGAAAATATCTGGCTTCATGTCCCTGATTAAGTTGAGGAAAGCATCCCGGGGACTGCTCTCCTCAACAGTCTCGTCAAACAGGTTCTGAGATCGAAACAGACAGTTCACAACAAGTGTTTCACTTTTATCATCAATCTTGAGGTCTTCGAGTTGAATAGTTTCCCAATTCTGTGACGCTATGGCATTGTACTCGAATGGAACCTTGAAGCGCTCGCAATACTTTGCCAAGCGACGACCTGCATCCTCAATTCCTTCTGTAGGCCGGAAACCAGATTGGGGAAGATCAATTCCTGTAATGCGTAGCTTGGGAGGTCCTCCAGTTCTATATGAAATATGTTGGATAAGACTCGGCCATTGGAAACCACATCCCACACCAAAATCTACTATATGAATGGTTGTAGCTTTTTCAGCCAAATCCAGAATAGTTTTGTTGACAAAGCCTATCGCAAACTTCTTGAATGGGCAAGCAGAAAGATAAAGATGATAAGCTTTCAATATATCAACAACCGATATCCTTTTGGAAGCTAAACCACTATGAAAACTTTGGGTTCTGGTCCCAGTTCCAGCCAAGCGTGCCTCGAGGCCATTGGCAAAATAATGAGCCAACCTCTGAGACCCATCACCTAAAGGAGAAGAGTGCTGCCGAATCTGCTTTAGCAGTTCATTCGCAGTCCTGCGATCATCAGAAGAAACTGCTTGTGCACAGAGAACCAACAGAGTCCTCAAATCAACTGACTCCATCTTCTTGCTTTGTTTCTTAGCACGACCTTTTCCACCTTTTGATCCGTGTGGCTGTCCAGTTGCCTGCAAGGTCTTGTTTGCTTCGATCTGTGCCATTTCCTCTTCACAACATTGAGGCTTATCACCTTTTGACCCAAAGAGCAACACCTTATCGAACATTTCTGATAACTCACTCTCATCTACATAAACTGCAGGTTGCTTGTTACTCCTCCCTTCGACTAAATCTATATCCTCCCGTTCGTGATTCTTCCTACCCCTCGATTCATTAGAGGTGTTCTCCTTCTCATTCTTCACTTCCCGATTCGACTCTGAAGAGAATGTGTTATTCTCCAAATTAATGTTCAATTGGCTATCACTAGGAAGGAACTTTCTAGCTTCCTCTAACCCTCTCTGGAACTGCAAGATAGACTCTTTATCACTAAATATATTCTGAACCAGAAACTCATTAATAGATGAGCCCACTGCGAAGCTCTCACCAACATTATCAGACGAGCTGTTCGGAAGGTAATTAACAGATAACTGCGAACTGGGAGGAGGGTTTTGCAAAGAAGAGGAATGATAGTCTTCGAGATAACCAAGCCACTGATGATCAGTCGAGTTGCTCGTGCTAGTACTACTAGTAGTAGCAGGACCGCTACTGCCATATTCGGTGCTAATTCCTGAAAAGATCTCATCTAAACTCAGGGTATTGTAATTGGCATCAAATGAGGGCTGATTGGTGGAAGGAGGATAATTCCCTCCAAGAACCTCATTCAGTGACTTCTCTGTGGCTTGCAGAGCCAAGGAGTCCTGAACCACGAAAGGCTTCTCGTCGGAGCTCTCTTCCATAAGCATCTGGCTTATGAACTTGAGAATAGGATCCGAATCACTGTCATCGGATAGGGGGGGGGAAACCAACGATTCTCCCTCCCGGCTCAGGCTTGAAGATACGGGAAATGGGTCTGTTTCTGGGCTCCAGCTTATGGAGGAAATGAAGGTATTAGGGCTAAAATCAGGTGGTGCCTCCAAAGAAGGTTCCATAGAATTAAGATTCAGAGAAGGGTTTTCAAATCTGGAGTCATATGGGTACTGATCTGAACTGGGTGATAACACAAACTCATCATCAAATCTCAAATCATCAATATAATCAGTGAATCTTGACTCCATTGTCAAAAACACAAATCCCTAAAGAGAACCCTAAAATGAGCAGACCAACAACTTCAAACTCCAAAGATGACACAACCTATAAGATTAATTTTAACTAAATCAGCAGCATGAACTCAAAATAGGCTAAAGCCACAAGCTTTACTCTAGAACAAACGAAAGCAATTAAAGAGAGAGCAGTATAAAACATAAGCGTACCTGGGAAATCAGAAATTGATGCAAATCTTGAGAGGAAAATAATAAAGTTTCAATCTTTAACAGAACCCAGGTGATAGATAAGCTTCTTTTATAGAATTAGCAGTCTCATTTCAAGAACTTTCTGGGAAGGGAAGGACCTTTCTTCAAGCTTCACATTGACTGCACAAGACCATCAGAATTGACAAAAACAGTAGCAAATTAAGAAAAATGAAGATAAAATGAACGTGCGTTTGAATTTTCTCAGTTTCAGCTTATCTGAGAAAGGTCAAACCAGCCGTGACAGTCACTCCAGCCTCTCACAGTCAGACACCTCTACCTAGGTGCTTCTTCTTTTTACTTGGTAAACAAGAAAATGTCTGTTTTATTTAATTTTCATTAAAAAATAGTAAAATACCATCTCTTTCTGGGTCAAAAGTTGCTTAAAAATATGTAGTGTGGTCATGTCTTTCAGTTTGTGATATTTTACAGATCATAGATGCATCCCCTCTAAACAAGATCTGATGTGATCTTATTACATTACTTTATTAAGGTTACAGTGACCTCTCAACATGTGGAATCATTTGTGTTTTGATTTATTTCAATTTATAAGATGGAGCTAGCTATTTGTATTAAAACTCGAAAAATCTGACCAACTTTTAGATTAGGTTAGATGGAGCGAATTTTCACATATTCTTATAATTTATATATATTAGGAAATAAAACCCTAGACGACTTGAAATCTTTTTTTATCAGATTAAAGTTAGGTTTTGTCAACTCAAATAAACACGCCCCAAAGCCACCTATATGATTCCAAACAAAAATGAACATATTTATGCCCAAAGATTAAAATTAGTATTAGCTAGAGTTGACAAATTTAAATCTTGTGCGTCTTGTATTATGTTGAAAGTTGACTATGAGGTGTTGCACAACTTACACAAACACGCCACATATATGAACAAAAAATACGAACACGACATGTGTAACACAATAACTAAATAAGTGTTGAGATGACATGTCACAATTGACACAAACAGAACTCAACATATTCCGAGCGATAAAACCAACACGACACTATCCATTACATTTGGCACAACAAGACGCAACAATTTGACACAGTATTAGGTTTAATTAACAATTATACAGTTGGATGTGCACGTCACGTATAATTGTAACACAGAATTACAGTCTTAGAAGTTAGAGCCAGCTGAAATAATACCTCTGTCACTTGATCCATACTCATTTTGCTCCATAATATGGGAACACTGGTGCTCATTGAATGCTTGCATAAGCAAAAGTAATGAAAATTTGTCTGCATAGACATGACCATTTTGATCTCAGACATAATAAAGAAATTATGCAATACCTACAGGAATAGAAAGACAATAAACAGTGTTTTCAACTAAATATTGCTCTGAGAGAAGCAAGAGAACAAAAATTCAGGTTCCATTCATGTTAATAAAGAATGGTACAACTCTCAAATCCACCTAGTATCTGAAAGTTTTATAAAAATCAACCATATTGCACAGCAACTACAGGTTAGTTATGCTAACATTTCTGACCATTTCACAACAGCATATATGTTTCAGTTTCACATGAACTATGCAGGTATCCAACAAGAGGAAGCATACACAATCCTGCCCTTCCATCCCTGCAGCATCCAACAACCATCTTGATCAACCATGAAATCATTGTGGTAAGCTGCCTTCACCTTACCCCTCAATTTCTTCATAATCATGAGGTCTAAGGGAAGTTGCTTGAACCCGGATCTCGTGTTCCAAACCAGCCACTGCTTGTATGTCTCGGGCCTTTCGACCCTCTCTGAACCCTCACATGCTACCACATTTATAACCTCTCGCCTGAAGAACTCTTTCTCGTACATCAACCTCATCGGGTCTTCACGGGGAATATTAGCGTCTAACATATCAAACAATGCGGAATAGTTGAAGAGTGCCTCTCGGAAGCGTGTGACAAAGAAGGGAGCATTGTAGGATCCATTGACAATTGCCTGAACAAACATATCTGGCTTTATGCTCCTAATTAACTTCAAAACAGCAGTTCTTGGACTGTTTGCCACGACTGTCTCATCAAGCAGGTTCTTGAACCTAAATAGACAGTTCACAACAGTGAACTCATCATGGTTGACCTTGATGTCTTCGAGTTTGATGGTTTCCCATTTCTGTGCTATTGCATGGTACTCAAATGGAACATTAAAGCGCTCACAATACCTTGCCAAGCGACGCCCCGTCTCCAGCACTCTTTCTGCTGGTCGAAAACCACTTTGAGGAAGCTCTATACCTGTAATGCGAAGCTTGGGAGGACCACCAGGTCTCTTCCCTAGACGATAGATAAGCGCAGGCCACTGAAACCCATACAAGATGCCAAAATCCACAATATGGAGTGTGCTAGCTTTCTCGGCTAAATTCAAAATATTATTGTTTGCAAAAATGATTGCCATCTTCTTGAATGGGCAGGCTGATATATAAACTTGGTAAGCTTTCAACATATCAGCAGCAGATGTCGTTTTTGAAGCCAGAGCCGTATAGATCTGGGTCCCAGTGCCGGCCAAGCGGGCTTCAAGGGCATCAGCAAAGTAATGGGCCAACCGCAGAGACCCATCACCCAAAGGGGAAGAGTGCTGCCTTATTTGCTTCAGTTGTTCATTAGCAGTCCTGAGATCATCAGCAGAGACAGCTTGTGCACATAAAATCAAGAGAGTCCTTAAATCCACCACTTCCTTTTTATTACCTTGTTTTTTACTATGAAACTTGCCACCATTTGATTGTCCATTCTGCTGCAGGGACTTGGCTGCTCTATTCTCCAGCACATACTTGATTTCTCCATTCTTCCGCACGTACTTGGTTGTTCCATTCTGAGAGCTTTCCTCAACAGCACATGAGCGAGGCATTTCTTTCCCCTTGCAAGGGATATTACAAAGCAACACCCTATCAAACATCTCTGATAACTCACTCTCATCCACAAAAACTGCAGACTGCTTGTTGCTCCTCTCTTCTTCTAAATCACTATCCTCCCTCTCGTGATTTTTCTTTCCACTCAACCCATTAAGTGAATGATCTCTCTCATCATCCTGTTCTACCTTGACCACAGACGTTGGAGCCTTTTCCCTCAACTCACTTGAAAATGAGTAGTTGTCCAAATCAATCAGCTGATTTCCCTTGGGAAGGAACTTACTAGCTTCCTCTACTCCTCTCTTGAACTGCAATATAGATTCAATGTCGCTAAAACAGTTGGGAACTGGAAACTCACTGGCAGAAGAGACTACAAGTCCATTACCATTACCAGTGAAGCCGTTTGCCCCAGCAAATGCAGAGTGTGAGCTGGACAATGCAGGGGCCTGGAAAACAAAGTTCTCTGGAAAGGGGGAATGTAACAGAGAAGATCTCGGCTCTCGCTCTCCGAAATCGCCAAACCATCTATTATCACCTGAATTACTAGTAGTTGTACTGAAACTACCATTACTACCATATTCACTGCTACATCCCGAACCCCCTGGGCTCTGAATGAACTGATTAACAAAAGGAGAAGGTTGCTGCTCGGAAGGAGAATAGTTCTCACCGAGAGCCTCATATAATGATTGCTCAGCGGCTTGAAGAGCCAAAGCATCATGAAACATACAAGGCTTCTCCTCCATGTCCTCTTCCATAAGTATATGGCTTATGTACTTGAGATCAGCATCTCCAAACTCACTGTCATCAGAATGAGAATCTCCACCCTCCAGACTCGCAGTGGGCAAAGGAGCCGAAAAACTAGGGTTTGGATCAGGAGGACGGAAATCATTATCCATGAAGCTAAGGTCCATAGAAGGATCATCAAAACTGAACCCATTTACAAGATTTTGGTACTGATCATAACTAGGTAAAACAGTTTCACCCCCAAAATCAAAATCACTATACGAATCTGAGAATCCATTCAAGTGACTGCCCATGATCTCGATACTCGCCAATATCTTAAAACAAAAACAAACAAAAGTGAAAAATCAGCTACTACGACTAAATACACTGCATATATCATTTGAACACATAAAATCAACAAAAAGGCATGTAATTGCACAGATGAAAAGTGAAGAACGCATGATTAATGTTCAATTAAACCTAAAATCCCAACTAAACCGAACGTTAAAGGAGGAGGCAAAAGTGAAAATTGGGCGTACCTGAGAGAAGATTGAAACCCTAGAAATCTGAGAGAGAAGCTAAAGCTGCAACGGACAAAAATTGCTATTCCTCCATTGTATGTATTGTGTTGGCTCAGCTGAACAATGCTTTTTTGACGTGGCGAGACCCTATTGGGTAGAGAAATGTCGCCGTGGAGAAGTCGGCTGCTGGGTCCACGTCCCGTGACTACCGACGTGGATGAGGTGTCAATTTGTGGTCCCAGATTTGTCATTTGTACACGTGGCATGTGTTCACATGCAAGTTATTTGGGGAAGGTGGACACTATACGTTGTTACTGGGAATGGTCGTGGGGCGGGTATGTGGCGGGGAGTGC